>KI920564.1:14150-26102 GCA_000473525.2 Anopheles melas | reverse complement strand
CTGAGTCAAAACCAAATTGCTAGTGTGTCTGTTTGACTGGCATAAATTATTCTTTTTTTTTTTGTAAAATCTAGTTTCACCTCTCTTATAAAAGCTGTGACTTATTTTGCTCCGTTCGACAAAGCGTCAAATACTGTTTAAAACCCATTTACAAATGCAAACAATTACATTCACACCGATAACGGTGTCGCGTTTGCATGCGAGCAAATCTTTCAGCAAAAAGTGTATCGATAGAGCGCACGCTGCTGTAAATGCTAACTATATGCTCCGTACCGATTGCGCAAGGCAGCAGGCAGGCACCGTCTTCGATGTTTATCTGAAGCTGCTGTCGACACGAGATTAGGCATCGTATATACCTTTCCGTGCTCTCTCCGTTCAACAATGAAAACGTGGAAAATGCTTGTTAATAGCCTTCGATCAGGTGACTGGAGAACACGAAGAAGAAGAAAAAAATGGCACCCGAAAATGGATTGCTTTCCTTATCGTGTATCGATACGAAGCCGATTCGAACCGGATTGAGTTATGCAGCTTGGTTCGCTTCACCGTGAGCCCAAGCTTATAATGTTTACTTTTCCCGTTTTGCTTTGCTACTTAAACCAGCATGGCCCTGGTGCACGATCCGTCTCGAGGGAGGTATAGATTTTGTGCAAACAGAAGTGTACTACCAGCAGCAGCAGCAGCAGCAAAGCAAATCGCAACATGCATAAATCCATCGTTTCTCGCGGGCACGTTCCCAGGCACTGGCACGAAATTTTGAAGGTGTTTGGCTGATGATTGAAAGGGAAGATAACCTAGGTGTGTGCTGGGTGTGTGCACGAGTCAGATCGAATGGATTTCTGGGAGATCTGCGTGGAGAAGAGAGTGTGTAGACGAGGATATGATTACCTAAAAGGTGTCGCTATATCGGCCGCCGCCGCTCGGAAGGATCTGCCGCATGCGATCTCTTCGGACGTGAAGAATAAATAGGAACGTCACTTCTTAATTAACACCTGCAGTAGATTTCGCAACCAGGTACAGGGGGGAAGGAGGATGGTAGAATCCCGTGTGGGGAATTCATCTGGAATTGAAATCACGATCATTGGCATTTTGCTCTTTGGAGTCTGGATGTTAGGACGCGCCAACCTTCGTCAAGCGGCAGTCCCTTCTACTAGTACCAGGGAAATGGGATATTGGTTGTGTTTTCTGTCTCTTAAGGATTCATTTATGAAAAAAAGAAAAGGATTTATGTCGCAAAGATTGGAGGCTTAGATTGTGAAGGGCAATGGGGGAGGAGGGGAATATGGGGTAAAACGACTCTAGCGCACCCGAGAACGAATTTAATTCTGCAAATGCCCTAAAGAGAGTCAGAATAGTTCGAGATTGTGTATCATCGGTTGCAGTATCGTTGCCGGGACCAACGCGTGTTTCTGCCGAGCCAAGCGATGGGAGGATAATTTTTACTCCAAATTGACTCCAATCGCAATCGATGCAGAGCGCAGTCGACAGCAAATAAACCGAAACCTTGCCTTACCTCTGTGTGTATGTTTCGATCTGAGGAAGGTTTGCTTTTTTTCTGAAACTGCTTCGGAAAGCAACAACAGAACGAAAATACGGCAGCTTCTGGAGCGTGTTTGGAGCAAGCTCTGTGTGTGTATGTGCGGTCGAACCAATCATCGTCGATAAATGTATTCCGATGGGATTAAATTTATTTTGCAATTTTAAATTATCGCAATCAAATTGAGAATCAAGCCACTATCGGCAAAGTGAGCGGGCGCGGGTGTTCGGCTTTTGGCTGACATTTTTATCCCCATTCGCATTTCGGTTGGCTTTTGTTTCGGGTTTTTTTTTTGTTTTGGTTGTCATTTTTTTTGGGGTTTCTTCTGAGAGGCGCGTAAAAAATGTACTTTTAATGTTTTTGTTTTTCGGATCTGTCCTAAGAACATGAAATATCCGGAGTCGGCATTGAAAACGAAGTAAGAAGTCGGAGTCGTCTGGAGTCGTCTGGAATCGAAGTTAGCAGGAATCTGAGTTGAACGAAGTTGACCGGATTTGGCCAGAGTCGGAATCGACCGGACAACTTCGACTTAGGATGACTCCGACTCTGCATGACTCCGACTCCGCAAGATACGACTCCGCAAGATTCCGATTTCGCAAGACTCCGAAAGACTCCAGATGACTCCGGATGTCTCCAACTCCGGATAAGGCTTGTCGGAACTACCTTCCGGAGACGGTTCCGACATTTTCGGTGTCGGCATCAGAGTCGACTCGGATTGTCAGATGTCTTCTTTATCTAATACTAATCTCCTGAAGCCCACCTTGTCCATGGTGTCCAAACGTACAGTGAGACATGAGCGTTTAGTTTATGAACTGGAAGCAATCTTATGCATATTGTTTTTTATCAGTTTTTTATCGCTCATTTTATATAAAACTGTAATGTTAAATCTATTTTTTGTGTAATGCATTCCACCGGACCACAATACATAACCTAGTATGCAAATTTGATCTTTCATCCGAAGAATTGAGCACTGGCTCTTCGAAGCGTCTCAAATAATGAGCTTCTTGAAAACTTATCATTCCTTCAAGGCATCGGAGTCGTTTTAACAACTTTTCATTAATCCCGTTCGATACCTTTGAATCCTTTTTAAGGTCGATTAAACGTTTCCGGCTGCAACGCTGAAGGACACAATCCGAAAATAGCAAGACTACCACATTATTAGGCAGGAAGATTTCCATCAGCAAAACGCGTTTGCAAAGAGATCAGGGCCCGATTGGCGGCATACCAGTGGACTCTGTGTTCTGTGGCCGGATATGGGTTGTTGTTTTTCTCCGTTGCTTTCGTTGCTTTATGCGTTACCCTAGGAAGAAAAAAAAGGAAGCAACCTGCCAACCGTTTACGTCTTGTTCGGTACGATCGAGTCGATTTAGCTTTAGCGCGCTGCAGCAGCTTCAGCAAGTAGCCGCCCACAGTATGGTTACGCTGAATCTTGAGGAGCGAGATTTAGAGGAAGAGGCGTCATGGGTAAAGGGATGCAAGAAAAAGGTAAAATAAATGGAGTAAGTACCATCGTTGCCAGTAAAAGGCAAACGATTTTCGCTGAGTACAGAAATAATAGATTTCAATTTATTTATTTCCATCGCCCGCAACTGGCAATCGTGTGGCAGTGAACGGGCGGCTCCCGGGATGTATTCTATCCAACCCGCTCCAATCGGGCGTGAGAGAGAGGGTTCCTCCCTCCTGTGATGGTATGCTTTGGGAAGCGTTTTTCACTTGTTTTGGATTTTTTTTTACAATGCGGAAGGTTTTTCTTTTGGGTTTCTTCTTTCCTTCTGTATCTTCGATTTTAGGGTTGTGCTTTGTGCCCCGGTGCGCTTCCCTGAATGGCGCTTGTGTTATCCAGAAGCTGACTGCATTCGGCCTTCCGGAGCTTATTCGTTATCGATTTTTATCTGACTTTTCGCTGCTAAGTCTGTTTTTGAAGAGAGGCACCGGTCACCGGGAGGAGAAAAGCTGTTGTGTTAAGCAGTACGGATTGCGAGCTGCCTGTGGGTGCTACGTGCAATACAACACGGAAATGAGGGGAAAAGGAGATGGGAAAGTGAATCTGGCCAGTGGAAAATTCTTGAGGAAAACCATCCTGTCCGTCAAATGAAAAGCTGCACAGAAAGAGAACGGGGGGAGGAAGGGGACGGGAAACCCAGCAAATTGTGCGAAAATGGCATTCCATTCGTGGATAGCATGCTGTCACTTGCAGCAAACTCTGGTTGTCGTCGATTGTGTGTGCGTGTGAATGCAATTGAAAAACGATCTCGCTGTCGATTGCGAGCCTTGAGCGCAGGGATGGGTTGAAGTTTTTATGCGGATGAAATCCAACCAGCGGGAGTCTCTGCGTGGACATTGTAGTTAGGGTTATTTAAATCTTTAATTTTGTTTGATTTTTTTCAATCCATTTTGTTCTGAACAAATAAAAGAGGGTCAGCAGGTTAATAGAAGAGCTGTTTTCAAGATTGTTTAATAAGGAAGAGCAGCGCTAACCTAATGAGGAGTCATTGATACGAGCACAAGATATTGATTGATACAAAATGTTGTTGTTTACATCATTATAGAGGGTTTGCACCACTTAGGGACCACTAAGCACTGCAAGAATTATGTTCTGTATTATGTAGATTCGAGTACCTGCTCAAAAAAATGTCAAAACAAGATCGTGTTTTCATTCATCCCAAGATGAATTTAAAGAGATGTGGTGGTGGAATCTAGAATCAAAGTGTATCACAGCCTGTTTTTTTACAACCAAATTTCAAAGTCAGTTTTTGATAGGATGGGTGAAAACTTTTGCTTAAACAGGCTTTCTGGTAGCTTGATGAATACACAAAACATTCTTAAAATCCTCATTCAGAAGCAGAAGCGATAAAAATCAGTCTTCTAAATACATACACCTTGGGATAAGCCCATCTGTATATTATACCAACTTTGATAGCTGCTCGAAAACTTCTGTACAATGCGAACAGCTGACAGGCTGTAATTTCAGTCTACGAACTTAAAAAGGTAAGGGGCCCTGTTTGTATCTATTTTGATTCTGTATTACTTGCATGATCTTTACTTGGAATGTGTCAGCCGTAGTGTGAAAGACTAAGGCAGATTAAGGCTGTAGAGTCGTCTTCAGAAAGCTATGTTGTCGTTCCAATAAGCTTGGCTTTCAGTGACTTACTGATTACACATAGCAGGATAGTCAGCCCGGAATATGGGGGCACTATCCATTCGGGGCTTGAACTCATAACGGGCATGTTGTTAAGTCGTACGACTTGACGACGGTACCACCAGACCGGCCAAAATGGTGTTGCATACTTGCAGGTTTAATCCTGTTTGAGCAACTGGATCGTGTTTAATTCTCTGAACTGGATGTTTTATAGATATATTACAGTTAACTATTCGTATCATTTATTTACTTTTTCTATTTTAGATTTTTTTTTATTCAGGAGGAACGGTCCAAAAAGGCCGTATTGCTGATTTTAGTGTATGGACGACATTGATGATCAGAATTGGGGATAGTTTTCGAAATTAAGAATCGCAAACATCAAAGTTGTTTGAACTACCTTAACCTATTAGTCATGCTTGGCTACGCTATTCCTGACGGAACATTTAGAGTTACTCTCCAACTTCTTATTCCTCGCTGATCTATTCTCTCTATCGAATCATATTTTTCTTGACTTGTAATATTTTTGTTACTCCTAGAACCTTGTATGAACAAAAAAAAATCAAAATCTTTACTTCAACATTTATTATTCAATTAAAATTGCAAGCATCCTACACCCAATAATAACACAAGTGGTGCACGTAACACATAAAGTGAGTGATTCTGAGGTTCCCATTGCAATTTGCGCAACATTCTTCTCCCGCTAGCATCACAGACGTAGTTTTATGGCTCTATTTTGGCGTTCTTGATTCCACTCGATTGCAAATCATTTCCATCCATGCGAGATATGGGAGAGGGGAGAGCCACAAAATCGTCTTTTAAACTGTGCCTCCTAGCTACCTTTTGCTACTCTTTCGTGTACCCTCCCTTACTTTCCACATTCCCATTCATCCCAGAAGCGGAACTGGGCCAGCGCTGAAACAAAACCAAAGCCAAGCGGGTTGAAATTAATCAGTGCCGGCAATAAAACTGTCAATATTAACAAATGCGGAAGGTGCGGAAATTAATCCTATAATTTGTACCTTCGCACCCGTCGTTGAACCCGAACCCGAAAACCCGGGGGCCGGGTGGGCACAGGTTGAATCGGGTCGAGCATTCTTCTGGCATCTTCTGGGCAGGGTGGGCGGGCAGGATGGATACAGCAGGGTTTTCTACTGATTTTTCCAACCGGTGGTAACCCTTTTCTGGTAACTGTGCCCGTGGTAAGGTTGGACGAAACAATCCTTTGGGGGCCCGTGCCGGATTCGTTTTACATAGGTGCCTGTATCCGGGGCTTTCCTTCTTGGGTGGGAAATCGGGGACGTAAGGGTTGTTTTTGCGTTTCACTTCGCTTACCTGCTGCTGATGCTGCTGCTATTTATACGCACCCACAAGCAGCCAGTTTGGGTTCAATTGGATTTTCACTTTCATCGCAAATCGTTCGGCCTCGGCAAAAACGGGTGTGCGCTGCCGAGGGAAACCCATTGTCTTACGTGCCTCTGGGACGGAAATCGTGACGCTTCGCTTTTTAATGTAGGATGTAGCCGGTTTTGGAACCCGCTTGCATGCTGCTAGAAAAGATCCTCTCCGGTAGGTTTCGTCTAGCTTTTGCCGGGGTTGAAGAAATGGTTCAAATCTGCTAGGAGCAGCAGCACCGTCCACCAGTTCTTCTGGTCGGTCGAGAAAATGGGAGGTTTTTTTTCCGGGGTGAAATTATTTATACTAAATCAATTTGTCATTTTAAAACCCTCTTTTTGTGTGTCTTGCTTTTCCTGTGCCTTATTGGGTGGGAGGGAGAGAGCGAGCGTCTCTGGAAAGGTCCGTTACGGAAAGTGATAGTATCGGAGACACATGGACAAACAAGCGAAGGAAAAAAGCGCTACATGCATTGACAGTAGCAGGCCGGCGATGGGTTAAATGTAAAAAAGAATCGCGCATTTGCCCTTGGAAAGATGAGACGTGTATCCCGTTTTAATATCCCTTCGCAGGGGAGCGAATGCGAGCGAGAGCGAGAGAACAGAAAGGAATTGACGAAAAAAAAATAAAATAAAAAAGAATTTCATAATACACGATCGGAATATTAATCGTATCATCAACCTCATCACTTGGGTCTTTCGGTATAATGTTTTACCATGAATGGGTTTTTTTGTTGTTGTTGTAGCTTCCATTGTGCATTTTTCCATATTGTTTTTTTTTTTTTCTCTATTCAGGAGGTTCATTGTGTGTGCGTGTTCCTTGTGTTTTTTTTTTGAGCGAGCTCATCATTCTCGACCATGAACGGTGTGAGCTAAGAGGAGAAAATGAGGAGCTTAACGGGCTTC
Organism: Anopheles melas; assembly: GCA_000473525.2. Classification (NCBI taxonomy): domain Eukaryota; kingdom Metazoa; phylum Arthropoda; class Insecta; order Diptera; family Culicidae; genus Anopheles; species Anopheles melas. The sequence goes on along the minus strand of KI920564.1, from coordinate 19,132 downwards.
CGCAAGTACATTATGAGGCTGAGGCTTAAGTTTTCCACTGGCGGTTGCTGCTGTTTACTTGGCTTTTTTCACGCACTGGGGATGATGCAGGGGTTGGAAAATTGAGCACGTTTCATAGAGGCAACACAAACATACACACAGACACATAAAAAAAGGACCAATCGTTCGCTGTCTATTGTTTTCCCTTGTCGCGTGTGTGATGATGCTGGTCGCATATGGTGTGCCGTGGCCGAGAGGACTCGAAAGGCCCGCTGCTACACAAACACACACACGTTGTGCTCTGTTCGTTACGGGTTGGCAATGGGAAATTATCGTTTGAATATTTATGTCTCATTCCGGGGACATTATCGGAAGCGATGTTATAACGTGCAACGTGTAATATGATTGCTTGTTTGGCCAGTTTTTGGCCTCTGTCTTTATCATGTTTGGCACTACAACTTGGCAGTGATTTTGCTGTACGAAATTTCATCTTATATTTTTTAAACTTATGTTGTCATGTTTCATGTTTTATTCTAATATTTTGTTTAGCTTTTTCTCCTAAATTTATCTGCTTTTTATTGTTACGTATTATTGGGAAGTTATTATTTTAAAAAATAAAATTGTTATTTTTTAAATATTGTTTTACAATATGCGATATTGTTAATCAAAACTTTTGTTGCGCTATGATGAATTGTATTTAGAGTAGTGTACCTATTTTTTTTATGTTTTCCTTTCCTTTTGGGAAATTTATCATTACCGCATTCAAATGTTTTGCGCTCATTTCGTACGCATTTGGTAAAAATTAAACACTTGCATGTAATAGGCATACCACAATCTGCTTTTGAGCGTGAATATGCTATGGTTTAGAGAAATTTGTTTGCGTTACACTGTTTTACAAAAACTACCAGCAAATTAATTTCAATAAAGATAAAAGGAATATATTATTTAATATTATTCGTTTCTTGTAGCGTAATTATATCTGGTATTTTACGAAGGGTTTAAAAATTAGATGGTGCCATTCCGTGACGTAGTACCCGAAAAATATATTATTTTGGGAAATGTGTCTACATTACTTCGTATACCTAAGCATTTCGTAATAAAATTAGTGTTTTTGTTAACGTTATGATTGATTACAAAATTGTTAAATTGCTGTTTTTACCATTACTGCTACGTATTCAAATTGATTTAATCAAAATCATGGTTTTTGTGGTCTTTTTCTTAATCTTTCAAACTCATTGAAAAATCACTGAATCGCATAAAACCACACTCTACCTGGCCTGAGTTAACTTTTGTCATGTGTACAGTTCGTACAATATTTTCATCATTGACATGAATACATTTGTTACGATTTAAAACCCTTTAATATTCAATATTAGGACAGTAGTCGTCGCTATTTATGTGAAACTAGCTTTAAAACTTAATTTCATTTAAGTTACGTATCGTTTTTTAATTTTGTCATCATTATATGAACAGAAAACGATAAGATAAGGAACCATTATGGGTGCAACGGTGCAGTCAGAAAAAAATGAATATTTTAAAAGATTTTAAATAGTGTTGTGGCTTTGAAGATGAAACGTATTTCAATTCGTATACGGTAACATTAATATATTTATGATAACCTTATCGACACTTAAAACGCGTTGAAACACATCGCTATGACATTTACCCTAATAGTATCACGTGCATTCGTTCAGTATAATTTTTGACAGTTCTATATTTTATATTTAATTCAATCACTCCTAACTGTTACCACTACCTGAAGGTGAAAGTGCAACCGGTGCACTTTTTTTTTCTTCGCATACACACAATATTCTTCTTAAACGCTTTGAATGCCATCATCGTTTTACCTTGCTGTGGGATGGGGAGAGGGATGGGGCGGGGGAAGACATATCGATAAATAGTGAGACATCGATTTCCTCGGGAAAAGTCATCGAGCACGTCACGTCACGGCAGGCAAAAAGAAAGTCGAGCCGGAGAACGATTCTTACAAAAAACGAAAATGCCTTTCACTCCCCCCCCCGCCCCCCCCGTATCCATATCCCCATCCACCTTTCCTTCCACTCGAGACGGCGAACGGTCTGTTGGCATTTTCCGGAGCCTCAAATAGAAGTTATGGGAGGAAAACCCGAATGGAAACAGACACAGCCACACGCTTGCCGCGTAATGATTACGCAGAGGAGAATCGTCTTCCTTTTCATTCCTTTACACTACCGCCGTCGTCGGCCATTCCTTCTTTCCCGTGGCCAATCCTCCCCTCCCCTTCAACTGGCCGGGGAAAAGATGCCGAAATTTTTCCACATTCTGTTTGCAATGGAAAAATCGCTTTTTTCCCGAACTTCCCGGGTTTGTCGTGTTTTCCCGACTGAATTCTTGTACGTGCGAACGAGTGAGAAGGCCTAGAATGGTTCAGAAGGAATCGGCAAGCGTTAGGAAAATACTTCCGCACGCAAACTATCAAACACATTGACAAAGTGTGTGTGTGTGTGTGTGCTTCCGCACGCAAACTATCAAACACATTGACAAAGTGTGTGTGTGTGTGTCCTTGTATTACGAAGAAGCAAGCAAAACTGCTGCGTGCGGCCGAAGGGAAGACGTGCGTTATTTCCCGAAGACGGCGACGACGGTTCGCGATTGCACACAGCAGAAGGGTGAGATATGAGCGTGAGTGAGAGTGAGAAGAAACGGGTGAGAAACATTTTTCTCACCCATCGATTTGTTTCGTATGTGTGTGTATGTGAGAGTTGGTGAATATTTGAGCGCGTTCTCAGGCAAAACGACCCTCGTTCGCGTATCCTTTCGTTATGTGAAGGACAGCGGGCTGCATTTAGCAGCCCGGGTTGAAGGGTTGGAAGTGGATTGACTCGATCGTTGATGGTTTTAATATTTTGTGGAAATAATGTTGACTTTATTTATGTTTGTATATTTTTTTAGCATGTTTAACGTCATGTTAATTTAAGTTTGTTTGTTTTTCTCATTTTATGTTAATGTTCGAATTGTTTTTTGTTTGTAATTACTATAAAATTACTCTACAATTTGCCTTTTCTTTCTTACTTTATTTTCCTGTTTCTCTAGTTTGCTATTGACAAAATCATTAAATAAAACAAATTTCAATTCTCTAGTTTTTGTCAGTTTCACCATCATCTCCCTCCCACCGCTCAAATGTCCTTCCGTTTTCCCGCAACAAATTGACATCGATAATATAAACATGACGACAATGATGAAAATAGATGATAACGGTTGTGCCGCATGAAGATACGCGGCCTGGACGGACACACAGCCAGTTGATACACCAGTTTCGGGAACGTTGCTCTTTATACGCGCGTCTTCAAAAAAAAAAAGAACATTTCTCCAGCTCTTCCATACACGCCATCCATGACGGTGGAATAACGCCATCATCAGCTGGGTAGATGGGTTTTGATGTTCCTGGGTGTGTGCCGAACATTGTCACGGGTATGATTTGAATCTTTGATTACAAGCACACACACACACACAATGTCAATGGGCATTTTGGTCCCTTCGCTTCTTCACTCTAGACGCCGGCGGAGGACTACAAACATGTTGGGAGCGGAAAGAATGGTGTGAAAAAGTGCGCATCGAACAGAATGTACGCGGGGCGTAGAAGTGGCGTCTAGAAGCAGCACGGATTTGTCGGTATGTTTATGGGTTGGGATTAAAAAATTGATAAAGGAATTAAGCGATAATGGCAAGGTGCGCAAGAGACGGTCGGCGTACGACCCCCTGGGATACAGGTGCTCGGATCTGATCTGGCTGCTCCGGAAGATTTGCGTTTGGATCACCATTCGCGTTTTGCCCACGACTGTCCATTTTTGGCGATGTCCATTTTCGGGGAAAATAAGACACCGTAGGGGATTTGCATCTTCTTAGCGAGTGGTTTTTTTGTTTGTTTGTTGCGTCCAAGGAACAGGGGCACCAGTGTATTTGACTATGAAGACGCAGCCAATTCCCGGGACGGAGAATAGTTATGGCTAGGATTTTGGTTATGTGTTACCTACCTTGGCTTCAAGGACAAGACTGTTGGAGCAAATTATACTGCACTACTATGTGTGTGTGTGTGTGTGTGTGTGTCTATGAACACAGAGAATTGTCCTTCGTCTTGCGTCCACCATTTTCGGTCTTGCGTTTTGTATCAAACCCCGTGGATGGTGCGTGAACCGCGCCTTCTTTCCCCTCCCATTGCGTACCCGAAACCATTGGTGGCGTGAAATTGATGCCATAAAGTGGAAAATTGCGCCAAACCGACGACAAACGCGAATCATCAGTCCGTCGGCGACTGTGGTTGGGGGCGCCTGGTAGGGTGTTGATGTACCTGTAAATAGGACCGGAAGGACACCACACCTTCCCCACCACCTACCATCATCCACAGTCATTTCCTAACCTTCAATGTTGCATTATCATTCTAGCTGGAGAACGAACCGATCGTAATCGGCGCTAATTGTTGCGTTTGTTGGACCGACCGGTCCGGCCAGGCCTGGGGACTGGTGGTTGGTTGGCGGGTTGATATGCCATTCTGAGTACCATCTGCCCATGATGCTAAATTTTCGCCCCCAGAAGTGCGAAAGTGTCGCCTTCTGCTTGCTGTTTCGGTGCCGCGCGCAATTTGGAGGGAACGGCAACCACCAACACACCAACCTACCAGAGTGTTTGTTGCTATCGGGGGTGAACGAGCCGAAGCCTCGTTATGATAATTGTTGCCATTCGTTCGCTAGTTTTGGTCGGTTTGCCATGTCCCGGTGCACCGTTGTCACAATAAGTTAAACGTTTGAGCAATTTTAGCTTTGTGCGGTAGTATTTAGTTTCATTTGTTTTTTTTTTGTAATATTTTGATAATGTTAGGTTATATTTATTTTGTATTACGTGTGTTTCTTTCCATTTTCTTGTATTTGTATGTTTTTTTTTTAACTTTTTAATTGTTGATCATTTTTTTAAATATATGGTATGAATATTTGTCTTGTATAAATTCTTTTTGTTGTTCTTTTTTACTT
>KI920563.1:1734-21104 GCA_000473525.2 Anopheles melas | reverse complement strand
CATACACTAGCCTGACATAGTCGTCAAAATTCGTGACTTGAATGCTTGACTGTTCTCGGATCATAGCTGTGTGTACTCTGTCGATTACTACGGCTAGATTCCATTAATGGTGTTTATTGCTGTATTTATCGGAATCGGAAACAGTGACTTCATTTATTTTATTAGGCATCTTTGTTAGGTTTCAAACGTAAGTTGGCTCTTGGCTTGATGCTTCGATCAATCAATACGAAATTCACCGAGAGGGTCATAATCTTCGCTTTTCCCTGTTTTGGAACATCAATATATTACGGGTAATATATTACGGGATATAGTACAGGTATAGTCTAACGCAAAAAAAGCACTAAGCAGCATTGTGGACGATAACAGTAACCTAATAAAAGTATGGTATAAGAGGAGTATTTATATGATGTGGCAATCTTAATTCAAGTACTGCATCGATCGTCTATGTCTATCGTGTTACCCCAAGCACTAAAAGAGAATAAATCCATTCCAAATATAGCATATCCATTCAACCTTCAATTCTAAAATCCAGCCTACACTTGACTTTGCAGGTTTGGTAATAAAAGGAAACGTGGCATAATGGACCTCGTTTCCATTACGCTTCTCTACAATGGCTATTCTACTTTATACCCTAAATGGTCGAATCGTAATGAAGTAACATATCTCTAACAGACTTAGAATGCTCACACCCATGAACAAGCCTAACAGTCCACCACAGTTTGCCAGAAAGTCCACCCATCCGTACAGCTCCGATCGTTTCGAGGTGATGAAGTACGACTCCTTAAAGTAGATTGCTATCGTTGTAATATAAAACTTGTCTGACTTATTGTACTCATGGTTCACTTGCAGAAACTTTTCCACGTCGAGCATGGTTTGCGTGGTTTCCACGTCATAAGTTAAGGAACTGCAGGCTGGCAAGCAGTTACATCTATTGACAATGGCTTTGATTTTTTGGTTGCGTGAGCTTGCAAGATCATCAGTTGGGTGCATGAACCATTTGGCATCGTACATACATTTCCACATGGAAAGCAGGCAAACCTTCATATCTTTTGACCTTGGCATTGAAAAGCGAACACATCCACACATTGCCTGGGTTACGTTGGTTAAGCATTCAAGTTCACAGTTGTCCTGGTTGTAGATCTTAAAGTATCGAAGGTAACGCTCGTTATTGAAGAAGCACTGACGCTTCTCCCAGCTAAAATCGGCAGCCGATTGGGAAGTGATCATCATTTGAGGCTTCAACGCGATCGAGATCTCGTGACCAAAGGGAATGCGCATGTTGCGCATCGACACCTGCGGGTACTCGGCCGGATCGTGAATCATTAGTTTATATCCCTGCGAGAAACCCTAAGGAAAAGAAGAGCAAGAAGTGTCATTTTTCACTGTACTGAATCTAATATGACATCTGTATGGTATACCGTGCACATGTAATCCACATCTTCCTTGGCTTGCTTGAGATACACTAAAAGCCCGGCATGCAATCCTGCACCTCGTGCGTACAGTGGTGCCAATGTCACGGGATCGGAAAAAGGTAACCAACTCTCCGTGTATGTGTACTCTGTGTGGAGCGAGCTTTTACGAAAGATTTCATCATCCGGCATCATATTGAAGGTGTAACAGAAACCCTCCTCGGTGAGTGTCTCCTTCAAATGCTCGGCACAGAGCATGTACTGGTTACTGTATTGACACAACCCAAGCGTACCGTGGCGTGACAAGGACAGATTTTTCAACATGCCCACCACGTCGTCCTCCGTACCGTTAACATACTGCAGCAATTTATTATCGGAGTGAAATATTATGTTGCAAAGCTGAGCGACGGCTTTCAGTTGATCGATTCTAATGTTAAAAGAACGAAAAAAGTTGTTCATATAAATATAAATGCGCGAACGTGTTATAGCATCGCATAGAATTACTCACGATTCTCGGTCGGATGTTGCGTTGTTGTCATGGTAATCCTCCAACAGTGCGTTCATTTCGGCTGTGAAGTTAAGCTTATTGGCTGGCACCTTGGTTTCGGGACAGATCGTTATGGCTGGGAAGTGAATGTCCCAAACCGGAGTGGTTTTCTCCGAAAAGGTAACAATGATTGGAGTTTGGTTCCATTTCACGTATGTCTTGTATATCATCACGCAACAGCCCAACATAGAGAGTAGAAAGACCACTAACCACCAGAATCTATGGTAAAATGAATGAGGATAAACTTGAAGGAGCATTAATACATACAATGTTATACAAACTGGTCACACCTCTCACAGGTCGTTCGTTCATCACGGTCAAAGTATCGTATACCATGGATGGAACTATTAGCACAGTACTCGCGAAACACTTCCTCCCGGACAGATCGACGCAACCGTTTACCGTGTTTTGACATCCTTTATGACCAGGCAAACACACTCGCACGAACAGATGCTTCAGAAGGGACTAGTTGCAAAGGATTCAACGAACTTAATGGCTAGAACTGGGAGAACAATTTGCCTGCCACGTCATTCCCATATATGTAGCATGTAATTAGCAGAAGCACCGTGACGCAGGTAAGTAATAACCATACAGCTTTCTTTTTCTTTGAATGCTTTCGTTCCACGTCCCCTTAATTGATGGTTAATATGCATGAAATTTGCATAATCAACGGTAGCAATACGAGAGGGAAATGGTTTCTTTGTTTAAGTAATGCATTAGTTCATGTGCTATTCCTCAAACATTGTCGCTTGATTTGAATAGATTCATTGTATAAAGCTTGAGTGTGTTTGAATGTTATTTGTAACGTTATGAATTGTTATTGTTTAAAGCATTTGTGTATGATCTATCGATTACTAATTATAGATTTAATAGATGGTAAACTGTTTATTGATGAAGTTGCGTCTTTATGGAACGAAGGATGCTGAAAAAAGTTCAATATTAACCTAACGATTTGTTTAACCTCTCTGTTTGATGCTGTTTTCAATATCAATTGACTAGCTTGACATAATATTAATCACCAGACGTAAGGACAAACCAAATACATTTCTTACTGCTACCACTACGTTTAAGCTGCTAAATTCTGCACGAGATTGTGTAATTTATGAACATATTCCGACGACGTAAACATCTACTCAGGTTTGCAGATAACTGGAAGCATGGCATTCTGGACTTCGTTCGATTTGCGCTTTTCAGCACTCGCTATTCTACTTCTAAACGAAAATGGTCGAATCGTAATGAAGTAACATATCTCCAATAGACTCAATATGCTTACACCCATGAACAAACCTAACAGTCCACCACAGTTTGCCAGAAAGTCCACCCATCCGTACAGCTCCGATCGCTTCGAAGAGATAAAGTACGACTCCTTGAAGTAGATCGCTAGTGTTGTGACGGTAAACCTGCAGAAAGGACACAGTGGTACTAAATGTGTTCATTTTTTTGAATACTTTTGCGATAAAATTTGTTATACTTGTCCAGATGATCGCGCGGTAGCTCATTGTTTGCCAGCCGGAACTTTTCCATATCGAGCGAGGTTTGGGCCATTTCCATGTCGTAAGAAACCGAACTGCACGCTGGCAGACAGTTGCAGTTTTTCACCATTTCAAGAATCACTCTGTGAGGTTGTCGCTTAAGCTCGGGAATCGGGCGTAAGAACCACTTTGAGCGGTACATACAATGCCACATCGAAAGTGGGCAGACCTTTGTGTCGTTCGATCTTGGCATCGAAAAGCGAACACATCCACACCTTGCGCGCGTCACGTTGGTTAAGCACTCTAGCTCACAGTTTTCCTGATTGTAGATCTGGAAAAAGCGAAGGTGACGCTCGTGATTGAAGAAGCACTGACGCTTCTCCCAGCTATAGTCAGCGGCCGACGGAGAGGTAACGATCATTTGCGGCTTGAGTGCGATCGAGATCTCGTGTCCGAGTGGTAGGCGCAGGTTGCGTTTTGCCATATGCGGATACTCATCTATACCATGGATTTTTAGTTTATATCCTTGCGAGTATCCCTATGCAAAGAAAAGAATTACAAAGTGTTATCTTTTAAGGAGCTTCACGACTGCTGGTGCGTACCGTGCACAGATAATCCGTGTCCTCATTTTTTTGCGCCAAATAAAATGTAAGACCTGCATGCAATCCTGCATCTCGAGCGTACGACGGCGGAGGAGGCTGAAATCCGGGAAAAATGTACCAATTCCGCGTGTAAATGTAGTCAGTGTGCATGGCACTTTTACGAAAGATTTCGCTGTCAGGCAGCATGTTAAACGTGTAGCAAATACCCTCCTCGGTGAGCGTTACTTTTAGTTGATTCTCACACTCCGTGAAATCGGTACCGTAATAACATAAGGCAACTGTTGTGCGCCATGGTAAGGAGAGGCGCTTTAACATATCAACGATATTGTCTTCCGAAGCGTTGACTTGGTTCAACCAACCATTGTTTGAATGGAACATTATGTTACACAGCTGCGCTACGGCTTTAATTCGTTCAACACTACTGCAGAAGAAACCGAGAGAAGTTTAATGTCATAGAGTAGTATACTCCTTTTTGAGCCGTACCTAGATTTTCGTTCCGATGTTTCGTTACTGTAACGGGTATCGTCTGCAAGAACATTCATTTCGGCTGTAAAGTTAAGACTACTCGCTGCAACCTTCGTCTCGGGACAGATCGTTACAGCTGGGAAGTGAATATTCCAAACTGGAGTGGGTTTCTCCGAAAAGGTAACAATGATTGGAGCCTGATTCCATTTCTCGTATGTCTTGTGTATCATCACGCCACAGCCCATCAACGAAAGCAGAAAGACCACTAGCCACCAGAATCTGTGAGGAATGGACATGGAAGCACCTGGACGTTAAGGTTTAAGGCGGCTGTGAGATGCAGTTATACGCAAGCCAGAGACAAACCGTTCACAAGCCGTCCGTTCATCACGGTCGAAGTAACGTACACCGTGGATGGAGCTGTTGGAACAGTACTCGCGGAAAACTTCCACCCGGACGGATCGACGCAAACGTTTGTTGTGTTTTGCCATCGGTCGCCAACAGAGAAACACGTTCACTCAAGCACACAAACTCCGAATATGGCTGACTGCAAACCGTGCTGCTGACCGAATGACCGGTGCTGTCGAAGGATTGCGTAGCATGGTGTATTCATGTATGCGTTTAGCCTTCCGAAGGCAGTAATTAGTAGTTTTTTGTAGTCGCATGATATGTGTAAGTAATGCACACTTTCTTGCTAACGGTAAACCATTCTCGTTGATAATTAATTATGCGTACAATTTGCATACATATTATAAAGAAGGGTTTACAAGCATACACTTTTTATTGTTTGAATAACATATAAGCTAGCGTAGGAATGAAATTTTATAGGATTATTCGTGGCTTTTTATGCGGATTTATAAAAACATCAGGAGTTTTGCATGATACTTTTACCATAGACTTAACCATAGTTTCACCAGATGATCCTTTCGTGCTTTTTGCTTGCAATTAATATGAAAAACAGCCGTCTAGCTTTAATAAGTTTTTTTTAATGTTTTGTTTTTATAATAAATGGTACATTTTTTTGATTTTGAAAAAAAACTGCAACCTTACTTCCCCGATCACAAAACACTTTCCTTGATGAAAAATCTCAAGAGTTCATTCATCTGTTTGATTTCATGGTATTTTACGACCAGAAGGACAAAACTAGCAGAATAGACTTCATGACTATCACTCTGGACGTTGATGATCTTATGATGTTGATGATCTTGTATTTGGAGTAACGTCCTTCGCGTACATACCCGACATATACAGACTTTCGAGACTTAATAAATTCATAACCACAAAGCCGGATAGTCAATCCTTGCTACGGGGGAACGATCCATTCTAGGCTTGAACCCATGACGAGCATGTTATTGAGTCGTGCGAGTTGGTGACTGTACTAAGGGACCGCCACGGGACGTTGATGTTATTCGATATGGTGATCTGTCATTCTGTAATTAGGTACAGTGCATACTGCCAACATATAAATCAGAGGGGACTATTTTGCCAAATTACTGTATTTAATGGTTTTAAAGGCAGAATCATATTTTGAATCTAATAGCATCCGTCATATAGTATTACATTAATTCAATAAAAAGAGCAATGATCAACAATTTAGCTTCCGAAGAATCGACCTTCCGATTATTCTGAAATTGTAACAACAGGAGGAATACTATTTTGAACGTCATCGGTTGTGAGTGGATCAGAATTATTGTTTCTCGTTTCCCACAAAGCTTTTCTTAACGAAAATGGACGTATCGTAATGAAATAGCAAATCTCTAATAGGCTCAAAATGCTTACACCCATGAAGAGGCCTAACAGTCCACCACAGTTTGCCAGAAAGTCTACCCATCCATACAGCTCCGATCGCTTCGAGGTGATGAAGTACGACTCCTTGAAGTAGATCGCTATCGTTGTGATGAAAAATCTAAAAGAATATTAGAATGTCATATTACCAAATTCATAGGCACATCATGGAAACACGTTTACTTGTCTGAATCATCGCCCATCAAGTCATTGGTAGCAAGCAGAAACTTTTCCATATCCAGTGAAGTTTGTGTGGTCTCCACATCGTAATACACCGAACTGCATGCTGGCAGACAGTTGCAGCTGTTGACTATTTTTGTGATCTCAAACTCTTCATTTGGTGGCAGTCTTGAATTGTTACTAGGACGTAAGAACCACTTCGCACGGTACATGCACTGCCACATGGACAGCGGGCAGACCGTTGTGTCGTTCGAGCGAGGCATTGAAAAGCGCACACATCCACACAGTGCTTTTGTCACGTTAGAGAGACATTCCAGTTCACAGTTATCCTGATTGTAGAGTTCAAAGAATCGAAGATGACGCTCATGATTGAAAAAGCACTGACGTTTCTCCCAGCTAAAGTCAGCGGCCGATTGTGAAGTGACCATCATTTGAGGTTTCAGAGCGATCGAAATCTCGTGACTGAATGGTATACGCATGTTGCGCATTGAAACCTGTGGGTACTCATCAGTACCATGAATCATTAGTTTATATCCTTGGGAAAATCCCTATAGGACAAGATGTATTAATTTAAATATAAATTGTTATTGGTTTTGTTGGCTATATGTACCGTGCATAGGTAGTCCGTATCCTCCTGCATGTGCCTCAGGTAGAGCGTAAGACCATCGTGTAATCCTGCACCACGAGCGTATACCGGGGCCAGTGGTTGATGCTCCCTAGAATTTAACCAACCCTCCATATAATTGTATTCGGTGTGAAGAGAGCTTTTGCGAAAGACTTCTCTTTCAGACATCATGTTGAAGGTGTAGCATATACCCTCTTCAGTGACCGTTTCCGTTAAGCGATCCTCACAAGCGTCGTACGTATTGCCGTACTGACACATAACGACTGTCTCATCTCGTCGTAAGGACATGTCTTTCAATGTACCCACTAAATCGTCCTCGGACCCGTTTAGTTCGTGTAGCCAGTGGTATTCCAATTGAAACAACATGTTGCATAATTGAGATACAGCTTTTAGTTGAGGAACTCTGTTAAAAAAGAAATTTTACTCATTGAGTTATTTTTTAATGGTTTTCAAAGGAATACTAACGATTCCCTTTCTGTTGACCCATTGCCACGCTCAACTGCTGCAGCCAGTGCGTTCATTTCGGCAGTGATGTTAAGCTTTTCTGCAGACACCTTTGTCTCGGGACAGATTGTTATAGCAGGGAAGTGAATATCCCAAACTGGGGTAGTTTTCTCAGAAAAAGTAACAATGATTGGAACCTGATTCCATTTCACATACGTCTTGTGTATCATCACGCCACATCCCAACATCGAGAGTAGAAACACCACTAGCCACCAGAATCTAAGGAAAATGAATGAGATCAAGCTTCATGAGAATTGAGAGACACAATTCCACCTAACCTATAGACACACCTTTCACAAACCGTTCGCTCATTGCGGTCGAAGTAACGTACACCGTGGATGGAACTATTAGCACAGTACTCGCGGAACACTTCCTCCTTGACGGATTGCTGCAAACGTTCACAGAGCCTGGACATCGCTACAAACAGGGAAACACATTCGTACCAACAGATGCCCGGCATGAAACTAACTGTTGCGGACAAAAATGTCCTAGTGGTTGGCACTGTCGAAGAATTATATACAACATTGTCCTGATGGCTGACAATCTCATTTACATGGTCGCTTTGAGTCTCGAGGTAGTAATTGGTTTACTCTGGTGATAGTTACACTTGTGCTGTCGGCTGTTCGGAGAGTGCAACACTTTGAAAATAACGATTATTTCAAATTTGCATACAAAGAGATATAAAGGATTGCTATCAAGTTTGTGCTGTGCTGTGTGTAAGCGAAAAGAGTTTAAATTGATTACTTTTTTCCATGCACTTCAAAGAATTAAAATGTTCCACTAGCAGAGCTCTTTTTGTTCTTTATCACTCGGTTTTTGCTTTCGTAATGATAAAGGACGAATGGTGATGTAGTATATTGCTTCTACTATGCTCAATAGGCTTACGCCGATGAACAGCCCCAACAGTCCACCACAATTCGCCAAAAAGTCCACCAGCCCATGCAGCTCGGATCGTTGGGCCGGTATGAAATGAGTGTCTTGAAAGTAAACCTGGAGCACTGAATATACAGGACTGGAAGAGATAGAATTGCAAAACAAAAAAGAAAGAGCAAAATAGATTGACATCAATAGGTTAATATGATGATTAAAATGCTTGAAATATTTAAACGTTTTAATCAATTAACAAGGATAATGGCCGTTTATCTAACAGAGCAGTTTTTCTCCTACGTGTCAGGAGAAATTTCTGCTTTCGAATCATTAATGAATACAACCAATATTAGTGCGATAAATAGGCCGCAGTGAAGGCAAATATTGAAATGTTCGATCAGCGAATATCCTCCAAATCTTCATTTTTTTAAGTAATCTTCAGTAATTGACTCAGTTTCAATATTCAATTAAAAAAAAACATAGAGCAATTTTGGACAGCTTGAACCTCCTAATTAAAAATGAAAGTCTTGTTACACTCTACAGAGTTATATTCCACAGGGTCACATACCACACATTGTACCTTCATTTCACTTCAAAACATTGAATGTCAAAACCTCACACAAAACATTACCACAAATTCGTTATCCCACCCCGTAACAACTAAAACTATGTAAATAACTCAAAAGGTAACCATTTCACTTACATTTGTAACCTTGCCTGTAGCTCTTCCAACGTCTCAAACCGTGTCGGCACTTCATGCTCTTCCGTGTGCGAGTCTTGAGTAATCTGCAGATCGAACCGTACGGACGAGCAGGCCGGTAAACAATCACACCGCAGCAGGTAATCATCCGTACCGGTGCGGTTCTGTTTGCGTATAAATAGTGCCCCACGTGCATCGTACGGACAGTGCTCCTCCTCAAACCGGCACACACGCGTCCCGTTCGTCCGGGGCATCGAGAAGTGGACGCAACCGCATCGAGCCAGCGTGTAATTTGTCAGGCACTCGAGCTCACAGTTGTCCTGGTTGTACCGTCGGAAGAAGCGCAGCGGATGCTCGTGTCCGAAGTAACACTGGCGCTTCTGGGCACTGTACTTCGAAAGCTCCGGCGAAGTCATCATGATGTTGGGCTTGAGCGCGACAGTAAGCGTTTGCGATAGCGACAGCCGTATGTTGCGCTTAGAAAGGTCCGGATAGACGGTGGGCTCGTGTATAAGTACCCGGTAGCCACGGCCACGCTGTGCCGAAAAAGAGGGACATGCATTTGCGGCATTTCGTAGATATGAAACTGCCGAGAATAGTTTCACCATTACTCACCACACAAGAGGTATCAATTTTGAGTGGATAATGGATTAAGTTGAAGCCGATCGAGGCATCCAACCCGGAACCGGCAACTTTTAGAAGCTCGCCCCGCTCCACCGTCGCGCCGTCCGTGTCCCAGGGTTCCAGATATTGGTACTCGTCCTGCAGCACGTCCGGGTGAAACATTTCCGCCTGCGAGATCATATTGAACGAGTAGCAGATGCCTTCGTTCGTAAGTGTCACCTGCATGTAGTCGTTGCAGCGAGCGTCGCTGGTCGAGCTGCACATGGTAAATACGCCCCGCCGGTCGAGCGCAACGTCCTTCAGAAAGTCGACCAGGTTGGGTTCGGGCACCTGGTTGAAGTTAAACATAAAGTTGCCCTCGTACTTGTAAATACCCGAGCAGTGATGCATGATGGCTTTCATCTTTCCAATGCTGATAATGCAACAACAATAGGAATGATTAGTTTTTTTTCCATCGGAATTGAAATACAAATGGCAAAACCACCTTTCATCAGTAATGGTGATCGTTCGATTGGTGCTTCCCTTTCCCTGATACCATTGACTCTGGAGGGCTTCAAATTCTTGTGTAAAGTTGTACTTTGTATTTAGCACCTTTATCTCCGGGCAGATTGTAATCGCAGGGAAGTCCATATCCCACACCGGCGTGGGCACCTCCGACAGTGTCACGATGACGGGCGTTCGGTCCCATTTGTTGTACGCCTGTTGAATCATCATGCCACACCCGACAAGCGAAGTAATGAAAACGCTCACCCAGATTAGTCTGGGAGCAGGAGAAATAAGAGCAGAAGGAAAAAAGGACCATTTTGTTACAAAACAAGTGTTTTAATTTTACCGCGTTTTGTTGTTTCACTTACTTTACACAAGCACCTCTCTGGTTGCCGACAAAAAACCGCACACCATGGACCGAACTTTCGGAACAGTACTCTTCAAACAATGCACCAACTTTGACGCTCGATTTTCGCTTCGTAGGGGTTTTCATTTTGGTCACACCGCATCTGACTAACTCACTAGCAACTAGCAAACTAAACTAAAGTTGGACGATGTTTGGGTTGTTTGGGTAATAACGATGACACGGCTACCGGTTAGTGTCGTGACCTGCAGTGTGGACATTGCTGGGAGTGGCAGATCAGCTGTTACAGTGCCACCAAATCCGTCGAGAGATATAGAATGTTTTAGCTTGTATAGGGAGTTTATATTGATTTTTTCTTTCCCTAAACCATTTCGTTATGAGCTGTTTGGTGTGACCTTAGGGGTGAGCCCGTGTAAAAGGTGCATACAACCTTTCTGCGGGCCCGGATATTACAATCCTCCATCGCGTCATCGACACTTTAATGAACATGATGTCACTGCTCATGGTCTTCGTTTATGTGCTGAAAATGGTTCTGTAAACTATTTTGCTTTGCTCATATAGGGTTTTACAAGTCAGAACTCACTGTCTACAAATCGCTTTTGCTTTCTCAGGATATAATTTGATTGTTATGCTTTGAAGTTTTCCCTAAAAGAGTTTTGATTAATGTATCAATATTTGTTGTACAATCTTCGTTGCCTGAACATATTCAAAGAAACAGTGATGAATTTTTTACCAAAATCACCACAAACAGTAAGATATTGTTAAAATATCTTCTAGATAAATCCATTAAAATGCAAAGTAAGCACAACGATGATCATAAAATTTACATCAACTGACGAGATTTTGCGCTTGCACAACAGTTGTGACAAGATGACAGTAATACAGAAATATAAATCAAATGTCAACATTTAATAACCTGAGCCACAACACAAATGTTTTGATACGCAAGAGTTGAGAAAATCACACAACATAAAATTCTTTTTGAATCATCGAATGACTTGAACGGTCATGAAGGCCTTGTAAAAGCTTTACATACATGTTTGGTTCCTTGCAACCATATGGGATACGAATAATTCCACGCTTGATGTTTGCAGGAGTTTTGCAGACAAATTATATCAAATGTATTACTAACTTCTCCAGGACACTAAGAGCATAACTAAATTATTGAAAAAGGTAAGAAACTGTAAAACAGTCATTTAAATTATACCTTCTGGTGCTGAAACTTCGCACTCCCTTAACTATTTCTATCTCATTTCGCTTGATTGCATTCGAAATTTAAAGCTGCATATTACACCTGACAGCACGTTACAGATTGCACCGTCATACAAGCGCAACCGTGATCTATTGCGGCACGTCTCTATGAATTCTACTCGAAAACTCCCTCCCGCCGAGAACGGGGGCTAAAGTACTACCGAAAATAGAGTGGAGAAACCTCTTAAAATGTGTAACAACTAACGGGTGGCCCGCATCTCAAACACCAACGGGGGCTTGGGAAACCTCAGTATAAAGAACTGAAGAATATAAGTGAAATGAATTCTACCAGGCTGACGTGAATGCGGGAGCTAATTGTGTTCAGGTAATTTATTGCCAATCTCACGGTTCCGTAGTTTTCCACCCATTTGGCACTGTGTGTGTGTGTGTGTGTGTGTGTGGGTGGGTAGGTGGTTCGTTTTTTTTTGCTTTTTTGCTATTTTCTTTACGTTCGCAAATACTTTCCGGTGCCTGATTTTAAAATGGCTTCACTTCTAGGGGGTGTGGAGAATGTATGCCGGTTGGAATGTTATATTGCTCCCGGAGCACGGCATCTCCGGGAATTGCAACTTCGGCGTAAAGGTGTGAGCTGCATCCCGCGGTAAGGTAAGCTGCCGAAGCGATAAAGGTGCATCAATTTATGGCCTTAAGGGTGCGGGATGGAGTGCTACCGTTTGCAACAATTATTTTCTCGATCAGCAGAAATTAAAAGCTATCGAACGTTCAGGGCAGGTGTAACTCTTCTTTTATAGGGTACGGTGCTTTTATCTGCCAAAACGTTAAGCTGGTTTGAATAAAATATTATGCTTTAATGGGGTTTTCGGTGCTGGTTGGAAAGGTTTTTGTTTTATGTCCTAACCGGATTTGCTGGTAACTTTGAAATTGAATGATGCTCAAATTTATAAAAGCAACCACACGTAATCATTCTCCCACCCAAATGCATCCCGGATTAAAAACCTTGCCGGAAAGGCATAAACTTTCCCCCCCCAACAAGCTCTGAGATCTCTGCTTGTACTATTTGTTCGCGCTGTCAGTTGGCATTTTGATAACATCCCCTTATTGTTTATTCTAATCCACATCTACGCTTGTGGGGAAGGAACACCGAAGCGTACACTTTTCACTCCACACAATTTATGCACATTCAAATTGCTTTAGACACTATCTTCACCCCACCCGGAAAAGCTCTCGAACCCGAAAACAAACACCCCGCAATCAAAGAAGCGCTCCTCCTCGACACAGTCGCACCCTGTATCGGGTTTATGTTGCAAAAGATTTTGTAATTTAATAATTCCCCTCAGTAGCACGGTAGGAGTGTGTGTGTGTAGTGAACGACGTCGGCTTTCGTGCGGAAACTGTTTAAGGATGGAAGCAGCATTTCTTTCCAGCAGCAGCAGCAGCACCCCAAGGGATAACCCGTAACGAACACGAACGATGCTACTGCGCTCTTCCGTCCGGATGCAGATTTTTGGAATAAAATAGAAACTTTTGTACGTGTGTGCGTGTGTACGTCTAAGTAAGGAAGGTTGAAGTCCACATTGGAGCATTGGAAAATGCTCTCCGGGAAATACATTCTTTCAACTCCGTAGTCCGACCCGAACAATGGCAGCGTGGAAATGAAGCTTTAGTCGGTGTGGAAAAGTTAGATGATTGCCGTTTTGAATGGAAAATTAGTTCATAAACGGCTGAAGCGCAGTGTTGATGCAATGGATGAGAGTGGAATAAGCAAGTAGCAATTTCTCTCCCAACGAAATGGAATAGTGGGTTGATGTGATGGGGATTTTATGCGATGGCGGATTTTTGAAAGGTCGGGTAAACGAGTCAAAGAATTTGAAAAGATAAAAAGATAGTTAAAGGTTTTGTATTGAAGATTGAAGACTATTTTATAACTTTATAGACTTCAGACTTCTTCAACAACTCCAAAAACGTTCCAAGACACACGACTTGTTAGCTATTATAGATATTTATACGCGCTTCACGTGTCTTAAAGGGACATTCTTGGAATGGTTTTAGGCGATGTATAAACCAGGAGTTTGCTCATTAGAACAGATATCTGTAAAAGGTGATGAGACCTGGTAGAACATTATGGCTGCGAAACAAACTCACGAAATTCGAGAAAGATGTATGCCTGTTTGATAAGGTTGGACCGAGAAACTTGAAGAACTATTGGAAATACTATTAAATCAACTTCTCTAAAGGTTGAGAAACGTTGTACATCATACAGTAAACTTTCTCTAATCTGCTCATAAGTTGGATTTAAGGGGATGAATAAGTAGTAAAGTTCTTACATTAGTTACTTTTTTTCTTATAAGAAAAACAGACCTAAAAACCTCAAATATATAATATATTCTACATGTTATAATAACAGGCGAGTCCTTCAGTCTTTTGAGCATGAGCATGAATTCTTTACCTTTCTAATGGATTTCTGAGAGTACTTTATAATAGATACTGTTTTAGCAAGGGATGCGCTGAAAGAAGGAAAATGAACGACCTAATCAATTGATGAGTCAAGACTGAAAGCATTATTAATATTCATTTCATGAGTTATTGCAGGATCTTTGATAAAAATGTCTAGTATATCAATACAAAGCACAGAGTATATACGTAGTAATTAGTTGTTTTAGAAACACAAAAACTGTTGCTCTTTTCATGCCACTACATACATACATTTCTATTAAACAAGCAAACGCCCAACATTTCTCCTGTAACCTTTTGCTCGAGCCCCATCTACTCAACTGTATTCAATTAATAAATCTAATTTTCGCCTGCCGACATTTCACCACCACGCACCAAACACACCAAACTCAGCTCAACAAATCGCCAACGCAAAGAACACATCATACCAGAACCATCAACACCACCACTACCACCATCATCAGAACAGTGCTGTTTGTGAAGGATCGAAGAATCGGTTTTGTTTCCGAATGCCGATAATTATGTTTGCCTTTGATTAACGAACTTCATTTTTACCCAAACCGCGCGCACAGAGCGCAGAACTTTCGGAACCCGCGTGAGATGTAAATACCACGCAAAATCGAGCGGTCGGGCTGAGAGCTGAGGCCCTGCTGTTCGCATGGAAAATGTGGCCACTTTTCGTCGAAGTAAATGAGCGCTGGTTTCCACGGGAAAGGGAAGTT
Organism: Anopheles melas; assembly: GCA_000473525.2. Taxonomy (NCBI): domain Eukaryota; kingdom Metazoa; phylum Arthropoda; class Insecta; order Diptera; family Culicidae; genus Anopheles; species Anopheles melas. Next base: position 6,092 of record KI920563.1, on the reverse strand, counting down.
TATTTTTTGCGTTTTGGAAGGCTCAAACTTTCGAGCCATTGCTGCGATTGCTGGCTGTGCTGGCCCATATAACGGAGTCGTGTGGTGCTGGCTGCTTAATTAAGCAGATTGTGATTGATGGAAATGTTGCGGCTAATTGATGGAAAGAGGCAAACGCCCGTTCGGGCGTGCGATATCGATAGTGCGGATTTGGTGTTGTGTGGTAAATGGCACAAAGCCCATTTATTAGCGAATGGTTGGTCGCGTAGAGTCTTCCAAATTTGAATCTGTTTATCTGGTGGTGCGCGAGGCTTTAGAGTTTGTACAGTGGGCTGATAAGCTGGGCGAGGCGTTGCGTGGAATAATGTGATAGAATTAAGCCAGGTCATTAGAATGCGCTCGTTAAGTAGGTATTGGATTTCTTTGAACGCTAAATATACAAATGGAGCAGTAATATAGCATTAAATGAAACTTTACTAACGAATGTAGCTTTTTATGCTCAGTATTTGTTTCTGTAATTTAGATATTTTTTGTTTTGAAGTTAAAAATCATTTTCATCACATACTGAACCTCTATTTTTCGATATTGTAAATGGGTCAGAATTATAATCTGCGTAAAATATGCTTTCAGCTACGGATTATTGTAATCCTGATAATTCAAATGAGTGAAAAATGTCCTCAATCCTCACTCCACTCACATCCCCCCTTCCCTATAGCAGGATGATGTATGGATTTGCAAAACTTTTATCCAGCTGCATGAACAACACGCAAAGCTTAGCATGAATTAATTAGGGTGCTAATCTGTTGCAAATGTCACTGATTTAAGCTTGCCCATTTAGAAAAGTTGATCGTGTTCGTCTGTATGTTTGTTCGCCACTTTCGTTACTGCCATGAATCAGCATTAGCTACCGGGGACCAATGTTGAATATTTGCGATAAGGAGATACCTACGGGAAACATCTGAAACTTTTTTTTGGAAGATATATTCCGGGACAGGGAAATGGGACTTAAAAATAATGAGCATTGTCTATTGGGATTTTAATAACTCTGATCCTAAGCGAACGTATATAGCGTACGTGGTTCTAAGCATTACAACAGGACGCAGCATAGAAAAAGGATCCCAAAAAGGTTTCTCAATTCAAACTCAAGCTCATGATCGAAAACTATCAGAATATGAGCGAGCTTATGTGCCAGCTAAGACAAACAATCTTTTCCTCAAGAATGAAAAGCAAACGAACGAGTGTGTGAGTGCATGTGTTTGAGGGTTGATTGCTCAAATATTGACGACCACCTGGCCAGCCCATTCGATGGGTGCCTCTCTTGAACGGGACCCGAGGTTATGACGGACGGCTAATATTTGCCAAGTGTTAGGTTACGAACTAGTTACGAAATCAAACAAACTTCCCCCCGTCAAGCAAGTGTTAGACAAGAGAGCGCTCGAACGGTATGGAATAAAAGAATGCCAACCTGCTGGGTTATCACCTTCCGGCTAGATGGAATAGAAAAAAGTGCCCTAAAAACACAGCTAACCGTACGGTTCCATAGCCCCTAGCGTACGATTACGGATTGCAAAGATAAATGTCTTTATTCCGCTCACCGGGATTCCACTACATATTGCTGCTGCTGCTAGAACAAAGCTAATAAAATTCCCCTCTGAGGATAAATCTACACAAGAACACCATCAAATCATTAGCATAATCCCGAAAGGAGCTTTCTGGAGTGGTTAAAAATGAGGAGAAAAAACAGGAAAAGAAAGAAGAAAGAGAGGGTTAAGTAATGATTCCTATTAATTAACCAGCTGGCATTAAATTTATGTTGCGTTTTTTTTGGTTTCTTTCTTTTTTGGTATTTGCAATTTTGGGTCTCGAAAAGCAAAAGCTTCATTCTTCCTTTACCTTAAAGCATGATTCTTTTCGGGATTTTGTTTTGTTTCGGATAGCTGTGTTAGCCTGGAACTGTACGGAAGCTAATCGGGGTTAACTAGTTGCCGGTTAGCTTATCGTAATCGCAAGAAAGCGCCGTAGAAAGACGCTAGTGCGGACAAATCAATATTAATTAATTAGCATAAACAAACCATTACGAGACCGGGACCGGGGCAAGATTGTGGCAAACGGCGAAGAATTATGTGCGATAGGACTTTGATTACAGGCGAATTCCGCGGATGAGAAGCTATTGCGGAGATATTCTAGTGGAGCTTTTTTTGATAACGGACAATATTTAAGCATAATGAGATGTAAAAAATTACGATTTAAATGATATCAATCGTTATGTTGTGCTGCTTATGCATATTGATATTTGAAAAAGGTGTAACTGTTCTGAAACTAAAGCAGTGATCAGAGGACATAAACCGTATTTGCCTAAAATACAGCTAAATTATGACTTTTAAGGGACCAAACGATAGAAACATGGATGATTTGCTATGTAATATATATGAAAAGCAAATTTTGATTTCAAGAAATGTTTATCTTATAAGAACATTTGGTCATGTTTGCGAATAAGTATAGTAAAAAACAAAAATTTAAAAACTTATTATAGATGAAAAACTACGTCAGTACCTAATGGAGTTATTCAGTTTAAAGTTAAACCTTGATTTTTGATTATTGGATGGCTTGTTCTGCTGTCTTTTTATTCATGTTTTTCAGTTAAATCATTCGTTTTCATTGCTATGAAGAGGTATAATGGGCTTTTTTTTAAAAACAATATGAATGCACCTTCACCCACCGAGCGGAAACAAAAGGCACTCCCCGCCGACCGGATTGAAAAGACAATACATTTTGCCCCGCGCATCCACTTTCAATTATGGAAAATTATCAGAATTGTTAATGAGCATGAGTGATGGCGCATAGGCGAAGGAAACCACCCCCATTAGCTGTACTCCATAAATGTATCGGAAACACATTTCCAATTGACACATCGAGCATCGAGCGCACACTGCAACCGCCCGGGTTGGATGAATTAAACACCTTCCCGTCCGGTGTTGAGATTGAAATATGAATCACACCGTGGGAGACCCACAACGGGGGAGTGAAAAAAGAGCCCCCATTTTCCATGATTGGCGGCCCTTCTATGATATATGCGCGTTTGCGAAATTATTCCATTCTTTATGACCCCCTGTCAAACGAAGCGCAACGGAATAATTGCTAGAATTGGCTGCATAATACATACACTTCGGTGCAGCGAGCAAAAATTCTGCGTTATGAGGCATTTTTTTCATAGTATTTAGCTATTTTTGAGATAAATTGATGGAAGAGTGGTATAAATAAGCATGCTAGTAACACCTTTTTCCCTACTACTCTTCTTATCATTTGTTACAACAAGCGTAAGCCGCCGTTGGGAGTTGCAAAGAATGATTACGCTAAAATTCACAACCAGTACTATTTCCTTCCCAACTGAGCTCAGTACAATCTGGAAAACAAAAAAAAAATCCCACCCATATCCCACTCAGGACACTCTCTCAGCAAAAGCCCCATGGAGGTCCCCTCACAAAAAAACCCAATACAGAAGGCTCATTAATCAGTGACAGAAAAATGACAGACTCATGAATAACGGAAGCGGAAACGTGAAAGTGCTGAATAATTTATCAGCTCCATCGAAGGGGGGAGACTTTTGGCTGTCCTATCTTCCCCACCAGCAACTCCCCAAGAGGATTCCCCGGCGCAGTGATGAAGCATGCAGCGTGTAGTAAGGCTACGCGTACGGATGACGGTTTCTACTGAACCGTAAAGAAACAAAAACACAGACGGCCTACACGAAGCTGCCATTCATCCCAAACCAGGGCACCCACCGGTTCCACACCAAGAAGGCTCTGCTGTGTGGTGGAATCTGGAGTGTGACAAAATCAAAACCTGCTGACGGCAACGAATTTATGTTTTACTTGATTTTGGCCTTTTTTTGGTGCGTGGCGTCTGATGCGATGGCAAAGTGTTTTTTTTTAAACATAACACTTAATGTTGCTCGAGATGGCTGTATCGAACAGCTGTGGCGGATGGACTCATTTCCTGGCGTGCGTTTTGTGCTGAAGCTTTTGAGAATTATGTTTCTAAGCACAGGGAAATGAAGATGGTGATTGGAATAGGCCAATCGGTGATGGATGAGAGTTAAATTTCTTCACACTTTTGATTTGGATTTTTGTTAGTTCTGTTTGGACTGTTAATCAAGTTTACCCGTCGTTGGATCGATTTTAATTAAAATTTTACAACGCATCTTTCCGTCGAGGGTTGTTTCCGTTTATAATGAATATATTATAACAAAAAAAAAAACTTTTTTTTTGTTAAATTTGTATTGTGGAATAATATTGGAGCCGGTCTCGTAGTACAGTCGTCAACTCGTACGACTTAACAACATGCCCGTCATGGGTTCAATCCCCAAATAGACCGAACCG
>AXCO02004877.1:0-19536 GCA_000473525.2 Anopheles melas | reverse complement strand
CTCTCTCTCTCTTTCTTCCCACACTTCACTTAATGTGTATATACTGCAATTTCCCTTTTGCGACTGTTTTTCGCATCGCGTTCCGCATTTGAAAGAATACGCAAGACAAAAAAATAAGAATGGAGTTGTCTGAGTGGGGGGCCATTGTTTGTTTGTTTTGTGTTGTGAGAGTTTTTCTATTTTTTTGTTAAAGTATTTTCTTCATTATTTATGCTCTATCCACCCCCCAACATAAATGGGTTTGCTCCGCGCCGGCCGCACACTTTTTAACACGTTGGTCAAGAAAAGCAACACATTTCTTGTTTGGTCTTTAAAAGATTCGGAAACAGTTGTCTCCTCCCCCTTGTGTTTAGAGCGTGGTTTTCTGTCTCCTTTCCCTGCACCTTTCTCTCTTGTATCGCATGTATCTTGTAAGCTGCTTCGATGCGCATTCGATTAGATTCGGCTTAGGCTAGAGAGGATCGCGCAGATCGGTTGAGGCATTTGCGTTGTTTACACACTCATTGATTGCACGCTTCCCACACACTCTCTCACATACACACATACACACATTCACATGTGTTCTCATCTGTTATCTCCCACTTTTTTTTCTTAACACGTGTGCAAACAGAAGGTTCTAGATATTGGAAACTGGATCGTCGTCTACTGAGTGTGGCGTCTGACGGATACACCACCCGACCGTACGGGGTGTTGTATTGTGCGAAAGATCATGAAACATCGTCGTCCTGACAGTTTTAGACAGGGTAGAATCATAAAAGCATAGCTGGAATTGGAACGTGCCTACCACCCCGTCCTACTTTCGATGTAATGTACTATGGTGTGTACGCTAGGCGGGACGACATTTCGCGTGGTTTTGCGACTAACGCCTCGCGCCGCTACAAGGCCAACTACGTCATCCAATCCGCAAAACAAAAGGTGGCAAAAGCAAACTAAACAGTTTCAGTCAGTGCGTGGAAAATTTACTTCCAAAACATATAAAGTCACGATCACAATATTTTACAAACACAGGCTGGGAAAAGCGTACACACACACGCACACACAAAAAAAAGAAACATTATATATCAAGCGGTCTTGGAAATGACGCCTCGTAGAGACACGTACACTTAAAAGCAAAAAAAAACGTTACATATACACCTCATTCGATCCGATTTGCCCCGCGATTTAGCTACAATTAAGGAGAGAGGGAAGGGGGTTGTGTTGTAGCACACTTGAGAGCGGAAAATCGAACCGAATGCAAACGAAAAAGACTACAACAGTGGAAAAAGCAATAAGCGCTTTTCTCCACCACAAAAAAAAGAAAAGAAAACAAAATTTTCCGGGACAGTACACGAACGGAGGCGGGCGGCGATTGGTTCCCTTTGTGATCAAGATGATGGTTGTGTTGTTGTTGTTGTTGTTAGCGTCTGGCAGCAGATCTCGTTAGCCTTTCTCCTTCTCCACCTCCTCTTATGCTATGCGAATCGACTGAATGATCTGGAATATCGCCGAACCGCACACGACAAAGATGAACAGGGCCAGCAGCCACGGTCCGACCGGGTACTTTTCCTCGGTGTTCTTGGACGATTTGGGCACATTGCCACGCATCGTGATGTTCTTGCTGGCCTTCTCGTTGGCAATGCGGATTCGCTGTTGCGGGGCCATCTTTCTGTTTTTATTTGCTGTGAGGTTTTTTCGGCTGTGAACACTGCACGGGGAAAAGGAAGACGGTACTACATTAGCATTAGGTCGGGATGGTGTAGGCAATGAGGGGTGACCACTTACCTAAATCAGGAAATGTTTTGTGCGTTGCTGAGGCGCTTCAGTTTCGGCAGCAAGCAGGTAGGCTATGGATTGTTTCTGTATGGAAAAAAACGAGACAAGCACGAAACAGAACACATCAGTAAACGTTGCAAAAATGCAAAACTCTCGCGTATCAATGCTGATGGGGAGGGAAAACACGCCTCACGCATCCAGATGATTCTATCGCTCCCACTTTCACCCGCGTTCATCAGACACCCTGGTTTACTACAACGCACTTTTTTTTGGTTCGATCTGTTTTCTTGTTGTAGGACGAACACATCAACGACGTGGCGCGCTAGACACGATGATATTAAATGTGCACCATAAAAATAAATGGAAAGTTTAGAAGTCGGAACAGAAGTGAATGTTTGCGAAAGGGAATGGCAATCCAGCCGAACGGGGGCGAAAGTGGGCCTACTACGTATTTGTTGGGGGCATGAGAAGTAAACTGTTCACGTTTGCTTACAGCACACAATAATCGGTAACACTAACGTGAGTACGTACGACTGGAGTTGTTTGCTTGCCTAGGAAGAGCACTTACTGCAACTGACTGGATGCTGGAAACACTTGCGCGATAAATAGACGGTCCTGATTTATTTGGTCTACGCTCTTGTGTTCGTTGTGAAAATGCCGAAAATGAAACAAGCAAATGCGACGTGGCGACGAAGAAAATACACACACCATGACACGTAGTCCCTGTGGACAGTGGGATTCGCTTACGGTCTGCATGAAGATGACAATTGCGTTTCTGAGGATTTTACGCTTATTTATGATAGCTTCGGGATGTTGAAGCCAAATTGATATCCGTACAAAAATTTAAAATATTTCATAATGAAGCAATAGGTTCATTTTTATTTTATTTCTTTGCATAGAAGAAAACAAATTTACAGAACAAACGACTTTTATTCGATACACCTTGGTTTGCCTCATACACCGTGATGGTCAAGGAAATAATACACACTATTTGGGTTTTCAAGATAATCGATACAGTGGGAATCTTGTTTATTTATTTGGTCAAAATTTCCAATTGGTTTTAATCAAACGTAGCAGAAGAGCTCCATAACAACAAAACTACAATATGTCCTCTACGATAAAATGCTTTCTGTTTCAGCAATTCAGACTCTAAACAGAAGTCAGTTATGCCCAATATGCTACTTACAGATGAAGAGAACCGTTTCCATAAAGATATTCAATAATAAAAAAAAATATCGTACAAGAAGCTTCTCCAAAAACTCTAGCATATGTATGATAATGGGATGAGGATATGAAGAAGTTGGGAAACTTATCAAGCTCAAGAACCGCTAGTAAACAAATATCCTCAATTCCCCACTAAATGAGAAACTGCTTCGACTATGCGTCTAGCAAAGAATCCAACGAAGAGTGCAACATATAAACAAACGAACCGGGCGCACCATATCGACAAAGATGCAACTCCGGCTCATGGAATGATATGCCAACATATTTATATACCGTCAATGTTTTGTGTTGGTAATTATTGCTTTACTTGGCTACATTCAACAGTTCGAAATGGGCGAGTTAAAGCCATCATATTTCTCATGATGACAGGAAATTAGCTTCTTGCTGCTTCGATGGTTCTCTCCCAATACTGCCGGCTTCGTGTAATCGATGGTTTCATCGATGAATAATTAATAAAAGTGGTGATTTCTATTGAAAGTCGCCAAAGTTGATTCGTTCGTATCAGTCCAATCCTAAAAATAAACAACTTTCTCAATGTAACAGCGCCGAACAAAACCACACACATACACACTACACATTGTTTAAGGGGTACAAGATCCTTCCAGGTAGCTTGTATTTCTTCCTTTTCGCACTCGGCTTACATTAATCGAACCCTTGTCCCGTCTCCGATGTCTCCGAAATGGGTATTCGATGGCCTTCAGCAACCATCAGAACCGCACCGACTGGACCATCGTAACTCCACACCAAGTAGCGCTTACGAACGCGGGCGCTCCTTCTTCTCCTTGTACAGCGCCAACAGCGAAACGTTGGCTACCTTCACCACCTTGAAGCGGACTCCGGGAATATCACCGACGGCGTGACCCTTACGACCGAAACCGGCAACCAGCACCTCGTCGTTCTCCTCGATGTAGTTGAGGCAACCGTCCCGGGGCACGAACGCGGTGATCTTCTTGCCGTTCTTGATGAGCTGCACACGGACGCACTTGCGGATGGCGGAGTTCGGCTGCTTGGCTTCGACGCCCACCTTCTCGAGCACGATTCCCTTGGCGTGGGACGCTCCGGCGAACGGGTTGGACTTCCAGCGGGTGCCCAAATGGGCCTTCTTGTAGTCCTTGTCCGCCCAGCGCTGGTCGCGCCGGTGGCGGATGTGTTTGCGAGCGGTACGAATTCCACGTGGTTTACCCATGTTTAATGGCGTCTGAACCGAACGAAAAGTTGCGACGAAAAGAGCTCCCAGCGGGCTGACAGCACCGAACGAGGTCCGCTCTGACGGGCAGCCGGACTTTGACAGCTTGACGGATGTCACCCAAGGTGCTTATAGAAGATGTGACCGAAATACCAATTTCATCAATTTAGACTTTTTAAGAAATACTCACGTCATAAATAGGCATTTCCGGTATGAAAAAATGATTTATACTGAAAAAGGCAATTTTCCTTCAATTTACAGCACCGTATTGTGTAGCAAAAACATTTTTTTAGAAGATTTCTGTTCCCCTAGTGCCCTGATGGATCTCCAGCGATAGAGCACATTTGACGTTCCTGCACTGTCACAACAATACACACATACCCACATACGCACGAAATCCCATGAGCTGCGCACAAGTTTTGCTTTCTCTACGCACTGGTGACTGTGGAAGAAAATCGTGCCAGACAAGAAAGCGGCCCCGTCTTGCTGCTCTTTTCTTGGAGTGATTGATTTATTTTTCCCGACCTCCGGGCCATCCTTGGTTTGTTTTTGATGTTAAAAGAGAGCAGACGGCCATTCGCAGCGCCTGCGAACACTGCGACACCAAGTGCTGAATAATCGACTACAAATTAGCGAAGGAGAAGAAAATCCTGCCTTCATGTTGGGAACGTTGGCGGTCCGCTGACCGACCTGGGGGTGTTATAAATGTTGACTCAGCGTGAGAAAACCGTGGTCTCTACTGCCGTCATAGCAGCCGTTGGTGTCGGTGTACTGTTCGTACTTTCGCGCTACCGTCGGGGCATCATGAGCCGGCTGAAGGCACTGAACCAGCGAGATCCGCTCCGTGGCCAGCAGGTACACATCATCAACACGGCCGACGACTGTCGCATGATAGTGGAGAAGCTGCAAAGGTACGTATCGATCGGCCGGTTGGTTGCCGTGCCAGAGGTCAAGCTCATTGCTAATCGGTCACCATTTCCCACAGACACTGTCAGGAGTACAATGTGCTGGGGTTCGACTGTGAGTGGGTGAGCAATCAGGGCAAGCGGCGCCCGGTAGCGCTTCTGCAGCTTGCCTCGCATCGTGGCCTCTGCGCGCTGATACGGCTGTGCATGATCAACAGGATACCGCAGGAGCTGTACGACCTGCTGAATGATGACAATATTATCAAGGTTGGCGTTTCTCCGTACGAGGACGCTCGCGTCCTGCGCGAAGATTACCGGCTGAAGGTGGAGAGCACGCTCGATTTGCGCTACATGGCCGAACGGGCAGGACTGGAACCGCTCGGAATAGCGCGACTAGCCAACGAGGTGCTCGGGCTTACGCTGGACAAGCATTGGAAAGTCCGCTGCTCCGATTGGGAGTCGCCGGAGCTGTCCGATCGACAGATTAAGTACGCCGCCAGTGATGCCCATGTGGCAGTGGAGATGTTTAAAAAGCTCTCCTACAAACTAGTCCCTCAGTAAGTGCATTTTTTTTTAATCTTTTATCTTGTCGAACGATGATCCTTTACTAGCCGAATTGCTTTACCCTCTAGCTATCCATGGACAAGCCGCAAGGTTGTACTGGAGCAAGTTCTGGAGGAGATGGACTGCTTCATGGATCAGCCGCACAACAATCGCAAAGCGAAATCGGGCGGAAGCTCCAAATCCAAGAAGCTCCTCGCACCACAAAAGTTAGTAAAAGCACAAGATCGTCACTTTCAGTGGCAACGAAAGATGTCCAATACTTCATTCTACTCCTTCCATTTATCGTTTTTTTAGTAATCAAAAAGGGAACAAACGTTACCATTCGACGCGCACGAAGCCACTGTACCACAACTGTTTGATGCAGGCTCCGGATGGTGAGTTGCTGTGCACGTGCGATCGCCGCAAGGCGGAATGGTACGTCCAGCGAGAGCTCGGCGACCTTGTGTGTGAGAATCCGTACACCGTTCGGTTGCGCTTTGAGCCGGCCGGTCGGGCCGTGGACGAGGCCGGCAAATATTATCTACAGGCGAAGGAAAACATATGCGTGGTGTGCGGGGCGAATTCAAGCTTCAACCGTAAGAATATAGTCCCGCGCGACTATCGTAAACATTTTCCTGGTATGTGTACGCGGATGTTGCTTGTTTGGGCGGGGGGAGAAGTTTAAATTTACATTTTACTCCTCTTCCTTTCAGTGGTAATGAAAGAGCACGTCTCACACGATGTGCTGTTGCTGTGTGCCGACTGTCATCAGCAGAGCAGCATGTACGACGAACGTCTGCGCCAGGAGCTGGCCGAACTTTGCAATGCACCCCTGCCCGGCCAGAAGAACGGTACGAAGGAGATCCGGCTCGAGTCGATGGCCGAAATTCGGAAAGCGGCCCGTGCCCTGCTGAACTTTGCCGCCAAGATTCCACCGGAGCGCAAGCAAGAGCTTGAGCAGCGGCTGCTTACGCTGCTAAACAGTCTAGGAAGTGAGGGTGACGCGTCGTCCGAGGCTCCGAATGAGCCACAAATCACGGAGCTTACGCCGGCACTGCTCGAGGAGTACAGCAACATCGACGTGTCGGTGCGCAATGAGCTGTACTGTGCGCACGGGGAGCGTGTGGTGGAGCACTACAAGAAGACGCCGGGCGGCTTGATGCAGTTGGAGCGTAGATGGCGCGAAAATTTCCTCCGAACCATGCGTCCCAAGCACCTGCCGCAGCTGTGGTCGGTCGATCACAACTACAAACGGTAAGCGACAAACACATCATCAACTGCACTGCAAGAGGGGACCTTTGAATGAACAATTTGCTTTATCTCCAGACTGGAAATACGGGCCGTAGAGGGGAGAGTAAATGTGGAAGATTTGACGATTGCGGGCATCAGCCTCAATTCATCGCCCTCCACCTCGGCCACGTACTCGAGCCGATCGTACACGAGCAACTCGAACAACTCATACACCAATGGTAGCCGCACGTACAGCGGCCTGGCCAATACCGATAATCCCGCAACATCGACGCGATTTTACTCCAACGTACAGTCGCAAGCGACCAACGGCGGTGACACGGGCACTACTATGACGGGCGGTTCGCCCTACACAACGACGCAGTACAAATCCATTCTACAACAACCAGTACAACCGACGGATGGTCGATGGGTGCCGGAAAGCGATGACACCATGTCGGGCGGATCGACCGAGTTTAAAACTGCCCACAACCAAACGACGCTTCTGGCGTACGGTGCCGATCAGGAGGGTGGTGGCGTCGGTTCGTTGCTAGACAGCGAGCCGGCAACTGAGCGTGATTTTGCTTCGCTTCAACTCACCTACGATAGTGACGATTCTAACTCGACTCTTTCGCAACCGTCATCCACGCTGCTGAACTCCAACGGTGTATTCCCGGATGAGGACGAGGAGGAGGAGGAGGAGGAAGAGGAGGATGTGGCGGCGGGTGTACAGGAGGAGGACGCGGACGAACGTAGCCTAAACGCGGTGGACAGTTTAGCCACCGATAGTTCTTCCTCGTCGAACGTGCCGAAAGTGCAGCGGGATGGCGAACCGCAAGGAAGCAGCACCAACGCCGCCCGGCTAGGCCGCCACGATCAGCAGCGGGCTTGGTAGACGACACCGGAATACGAAAGAGGCAATACATGTATTTTTGAAACCGAAGCAACACTAACAACAGGCGACCACGATTCACACAAATGTAACAAACAAATAACGAGACAAAACCACACAACAAGTATGAATTATATTCTAGCGCGTTGGTTGTAAACCGCAAAACCCAAAACCAACGGGTGTTTCGTACTGTTTTTTTTTCACTTCCTCACACCTGGTGTGTCGCGATGGTTCTGACTGGTTTGAGACCGAAAGTGAATTTCCTCACACTGAAATTACACGCCAACAGATTGTGGGCACGTGGCCAAACCGTTGGCGCGTTGCACTGTACTTGCAACGTGAGAAGGAGACAAAATTTGAATGAGAATTGTCGCCGTCGGGGTTAAAGATAAATGGTAGTGGTGGTGGTAACGGACAGGAAAATCACAACCCGCACATACGAACTACGTTGCAGAACGCGCGGTATAATTTTAGCTTCATTCACGAAACACGCTACAGCAGCTTGGGTGCATTCCTCGTCAAATTGGACCATTAACTATCGATATTTCCACCTGCGCGCCGCCGTTCCGGGCTGATCTCAGCGGCCGGGACAAACCTTGACCTTCAAGTAATGGGGGAAGGCGAATGTACCGCCTGTTCTGGCATCGCTCACGTCCAAACAACATTGTAAGGCTGGCAACCGTTTACAGGAGCGATGTGGGGCACACAAAAACTGTTACAACTAGCAGCAGCATCCCGCGGTAGACCAAACCACCACATGCATAGCAGCGGAAGAGCGACCAGCTTGTGTTGTACAGGGCTTTTGGGGGGTATGGGGCAAAGGGACACACTTTTGCTGGCTCGATGTGGCGGGACGTCACACACAATTGGACGTAATTCATTCAAGTTAAACTAAATCCGTTTATGTACTTAACTGCGCGCTCGTCACACATCGGTGGACGGGTCCGAGGTGGAAGTCCGAGACAAAACAATCAGACCCCTTCTCCGGGTGAGGGGATGCAGTTTTGTGCAGGGTTAATTTGTGAAGGGTGCATGTAACAGAAAGCATACAAGTTTTTCTTCTTCTTCTAGTTGGCGCAACGTCGTCCTACGTGGACCATGTCCCGCGGCCCAATACAGGCTTTCGAGACTTAATTCATTACCACACAGCCTGATGGATAGTCAAAATCCTTGCTACGATGGAGGAAGGCCTATTCTAGGCTTGAACCAATGATGGGCATGTTATTGAGTCGTACGAGTTGACGACTGTACCACGGGACCAAGCATACAAGCATACACGTTAGAAAGTACTTAAAAACTTTCTCTAAAACAATTGTAAAGTGTTGAAGCCACTTGCTACTTTCATCGAAACCCATTTTGAAGAACCCGGTATCCATGGCAACACGTGCCAGCGCTGTGCAAATCAGGGCAAAGTCAGTTTATTGGGACAATCTTCAACCGCTGTCGCTACCGCTCGCAAGGACAGACGTGTTCCTTATCCCCCCTACCCACAACCCACGGCGGCTGCCAGATTATATTGCCCGTGGCCGTGTGCCTTCGAAGGGGGCAACGATCGTACACACCACTTTAGTAGTTTCTCTCGCCCTCCCTGTTTGGTCGGTGGAGGTGAATTCGTAGTTGTGAGTTGGGTAAGCCGTTTATCGCATCACCGTCGATTGGTGGTGGTTCCGCGATGTTCAAACGGGATCCCGCTCGGCAGTTGCCAGCTGTTCGCGGGCGAGAATCGAACATTCGCTGCGCCACGGCGGATAGATAAAGGATTGTCCCTTTATTGCGAACACGTTTCTGACGCGCATCTGATGTCCGCCGGTGTTGTAGCAGCTTCCGAAACCGATACGGTAGTGATTTCCTTTCCTCCCCTTAATCGATAGTATCGGTGGTTTGAGTGTGTGTGTGTACATGAGTAAAACGCCCATCGTCCTGGCGTGTCGCTTGGGGTGATTGTTCGCGTAGGTGCTCTTCCTTCCCGATACACGAACCACGGCGATCAAAGGCGACGATCATGGCAACGGATCTGGAGGACATTGTGGAGCACATGCGGCGGTTCGCCTGGCCGGACTACCTGGTGTTCGTGTCGATGCTGATGCTCTGCATCCTGATAGGCGTCTACTTCGGTTTTGTGCAACGGAAACCCAACACCGAGTCCGAGTATCTGATGGGTGGCAGGACAATGATGGTCTTCCCGATCGCCCTTTCCCTCATCGCTAGGTGAGTGACGACAACGAGGGGAAAAACGGTTGTGATCGAACGCTCACGTGTGCATGTGGTGTGTATTCCAGCTTCATTTCCGGCATTACCCTGCTCGGGCTACCGACGGAGGTGTACTCGTTCGGCATTCAGTACGTGTATGTGGCGCTCGGCGTAACGCTGATGGGCTTCGTGATGGGCTTCATCTATCTGCCGGTGTTTCACAAGCTCAACATCACATCCACGTACGAGGTAGGTGGTAAAGCGTTTTAAATAAAGCGTCCTTTCACGCTCTGCACAGTGACGAAGGGTTCGATGAATACGCCAGTGTACCGGGTGGTGTGTCATTCCCGCCCGGCGATTACCTAATTGAATCAAATTTAAATTTATACCCGTTTTCGTGTATTACGGATTGCGCGCCAATTGCAACCCACTCGCGCCCCGGTGCCGGTGGGGAGGAACGGATGAGTGTAGCAACCCTAACGGAACGCCCAGAACTATCCGGACCCATCCAGAACGCCCCAACGTGGTTATAGGTTGAAATGATCGTGAATTGCATTAGATTATGATGCATGCACACCCTTCTATCGGTGCCTTAAAAATTGTTCGAGCTGCACCATGCAACAACAACACTGTTGTGAGGGGAAAGAGTGAAATAGTAAAGGACTGTTTGTGCATACTACCACCCTCACGATTGCCCTCAGTACGAACACATGCTCGTGTGCCAAGCCGGAAATAGTGAAAGTGTGCCCGTGTTTTCGAATTTGCGCACAGTCACGGCGCCCTGTTTCTGTGGCGATCTTCAATTAGAAGCCAACCAACCGATCGATCGATGTTTCGGGTCGCGTGCATTGTGTGTCCGATTGTTTGGCAGTTTTCATGTGCGTCGGGGGAAAAGGGAAAACAAATCCGTTACGTCCCGTGCTTTAATCGCAATGACGACACGGAGACAGAGAGAGAGAAGGACACTCGTCACACGACGAGCAGTTGGCACTCAATTAGATTGATTGTTTTTAAGCCACTTGTGGTGTGTGGATAGGAAAGGGAGGAAGTCAGGGTGGTGGTGAAGATAATCTGATGCTTCATGCTTCGTTAGGAGAAGATTTGCCGGTCCATTCGGGGAGGACGTGAGGGTTGGGCCAATGTGAACCGTCCAAATGGTCCGAATGTATGATGGATGACGGTTTTTACGATGTGCAATTGGAAGATATGCCCCAAGGAATTCCCCCATTACACGGCTTAACGCGGCCTTATTTTGCATGCAGTCGTAAAGTAAGATCCGGCACGGCCTAGCCGGAAGTTGTAAAGCAGGAACGATGAGAACATAAAATTAATCAACTCACACTCTTTCCAGTATCTGGAGACACGTTTTGACCGGCGGTTACGCATGTTCGGTTCGATCATGTTTACGATTATGAATGTAAGTATTACGGACGATTATCCATTCCACCTCCCTTACCTTATCATTAAATTTGACTGGTTTTCTTTGAAGATCGGCTACCTTCCCATCGTCATCTATGTACCGGCGTTGGCGTTTAATCAAGGTAATTTATCCATTAACTTCACTCCGTCCAACCATTCCGTGGTTTCAATCTTCCCTTCTGTTGTATCTTTCCTATCAAACATACGTGCTATGTTTCCGTTGTGCGTTGTTGTGCTGTGCCGTCCTGTGTTTCGTGTCCAGTAACCGGAGTCAACATACACGTGATAACGCCGATCGTTTGTATTGTCTGCGTGTTCTACACCTGTGTGGTAGGTTTTTGGGGCGCTTTCGAATTCCATGTTCCGCCCTTGGGAAGTTTCCCAGAGTAATTGCTATTACTATTCCCATCCACAGGGTGGTCTGAAAGCGGTAGTGTGGACCGATGTGGTGCAAACGTTTTCCATGTTCGGTGCGCTGGTACTGGTCGCCGTCAAGGGTACGATCGATCTGGGCGGATCGGATGTCGTGTTCCGCAGTGCGTGGAATACGGGACGGCTGGAACGGCCCAAGTGAGTGTGTTTTGCATTGTACTGCAACAAAAAGGAAATTGGTGTATTTGTTTCGTTCACCTCGACAGTTTTGACATTAATCCTACCACCCGGCACACCTTCTGGTCGCAGCTGATCGGCGGGTTCGTGTACTGGCTGCAAACGAACGCCGTCAGCCAGAATATGATACAGCGGTATCTATCGCTTCCGTCGGTCGCTGCCGGCCGGCGAGCTTTGTGGATTTTTGTGTTTGGCGTGTGTCTGCTCATGTCGCTGTGCAGCTACTGTGGGCTGTTGATTTATGCCACCTACCAAAACTGTGATCCTCTTACGACGAAGGTAGGTGTCCTCGTCGCTCTTTCACTCCCCACTTCTTTTTTCAAACTTTTGCAACGAATTTTCCTCTGTACAGCTCGCCCGGGCCAAAGATCAACTGTTGCCGCTGTTTGTGATGGACATTCTGCGGGATCTGCCCGGGCTGCCGGGTCTGTTTGTGGCCGGTGTGTTCAGTGCGGCGCTCAGCTCGCTCTCCACCTGTCTCAACTCGATGTCGGCCGTCATCCTGGAGGACTTTGTCAAACCGTTCGTCCACAAACCACTGTCGCAGCGAACAATCAACTGGATCATGCGGTCGGTCGTCGTTGGCGTCGGTGCGCTCTGTGCAGCGCTCGTGTTTGTCGTGGAAAAGATGGGCACGGTACTGCAGCTCACGATGAGCCTGGAAGCGATCACGAACGGCCCTCTGCTGGGAACGTTTACCATCGGCATACTGATCCCGTGGGTCGAATCTAGGGTAGGTCGGGGAGCTGGAACATGAATGTTTTGCAATAGTTAATTGGAAAAAAAACCGTTTCAGAGTGCACTTACCGGTGGCATTTTCGGGGTGATATTCATGTCGTGGCTGAGCCTGAAGGCCCAGTACTGGGTGGCAACCGGCACGATAGTGTTCCCGCACAAACCAATGTCCGTTGATGGCTGTACGTACGAGTTTGACCGATCATTGGCAAACGCCACCAGTACGAGCGTGTACACGACGGAGTAAGTAAACAGCCCGAGAGAACGGTCCACAGCTCGACTTGAACACTCATCCTTGTACTTGTGATATCGTTTCAGTGATATTTTCCCACTGTTCCGCGTGTCCTACATGTGGTATACATTCCTCGGGGCGGCCGTTACCATCCTGGTTTCGTTGCTCTGTTCCGTGCTGATCTATGGACGCCAGGATCCAAAGACGGTTTCGCCCGACCTGATGGCCGGCTTTGTGCGCCGTTACATTCACGGACCGGATGTCCCGACGGTGCAGGGAAATGCGCGCGTCGTCGTCCTCACGCCGAACGCATACGGTAAAAATGGCAAAACGTCACATGAATCTGCATTGTAAGAAGTTCCCAGCGAGATGGTGGGAAAGGAAAGGTTCGGAGAATCCTAACTGTAAGTGAACGTGTTTAATAATAGCTCGCTGTGCAACTTGAATTGGAGTGATGTGCCAAATAATGAATAAAATCTTGTACTCTAACAACGCGTTCATGCTTCTGAACCATTTTGCGTGCCTGCGGGATGACTATAAGGGGTTGCATCCTGATCATCCAGGATTTGGAAGCTGCGACACATCTTAACAATCTATAAAGGGAAGAAGGGGAAAATATTACCTCAATACTGATATCTTGATACAATACTTGATATCGGGAGATAATTAGTGCTACCCAAATGTCTTCTTCGTGTAGTACGCTCCTGATTGAGCAGATTTAATGTTCATGATTGATTGTCCAGGATTTGCTGATTTGCTGGGCTTGGAGAGACGGTGCTATTTCTTCAAAGTCGGAAGAGGATCCTCTCTTTTATCACGCATCATTCGAATGTTCACAAGTAAATTAAATTGCATTATTATCTATTAGAATGTTGTGTATTTTGTTTTCTAGAAGATCATCACACCTAAATAAAAAGAATAAAAAATGAAATACCCTACATGTAGAAAAGTTCCTGAAACATGATGGTTTCAAGGGATCTCATATTCAAACAAATCGGTCCATATTAACGTCAAGTTACGGATGTTTTTCTGTAGTGTCCATTTCCAACACAAACATCCTGGTTACGATCGACTGCGCGAACGACTACGCGGTCGCTTTTTCTTCTTGGTTTTCTTCTTGTGCACCTTACCATCGGAAGTGTCCGAGCCGGATGAACTTGGTCTCCGATGGCGGCTGCTTCGCGACGAGTCTCGCCGATCATCGCGATAATCGTCCCGGTGGTCCCGGCGTTGCTTGTATTTGTGTGATTTTTTCTTCGTTCCCGATGAGGTGCGGTGAGTATGATGGTCCTTATGCTTTATTTGCCTATGTTTTCTACGCCCATCGTCACTGCTGCTGCTACTTTCCGTGTGGTCACCGTTGTGGCGACCACCGCTTCTACTACTCTCGGGCGGAAAGGGCCTACTAAGCTTAAGCGGCGTTGGTTCCGGTTTGCTTGTAGAGGTTCCGCTTTTCTCGCGATCCTTATACTGTTCGTATTTGACACTGTCTGTAAGTTCCGGTAAGAAAGACAAATAAGTGAATATCCGGGCATATCACAAATAAACTAGTTACCTACTTATAACTTTTGAGTTTTTATTATATTCTTGCATTGTTACTAGCTGTACCGCATGCTCGTTTAACCATTCCCGGTCCTTCCCAATCGACATTTCAACCAACACACGGCTTGCGTCTTCATCGAAACTTTTAATCTGAAAGATAGACGAATGACAACAATATAGATAAATTGTAGTAAACTAAATGCAACAGTATTTAATAAATTCCAACACAATAATAAATGTCAAGAGCATTGCAATGATTTTTCCAACTCTAGTACTTTTTATTGTCAAAAGCTATAGAAAGCCTAATCGAAACACGTCCTTCAGCAGACCGGCCATACGTGACTGGTACTTCGCGTCGGTTGTATCGCTTATCCGCACCGATCCCGAATCTTCATCCTCTTCCCCCGGTTCCCCCTCCGCAATGGCGGCCTCCTCGCTTGCCACCGTCAGCGGAATGTGCAACAGTCCCAGCACGAGCGCTTGACGCGCCTGCAGCTTGATCAGACGCATTAGCACGGTGAGCGGGAACCACTCCGTTGCGCTATCGTCCCCGAGCCGCTCCAGATGGCTGAGCAGGGCGTTGTGGTACGTTTGCAGCATGTTGTCGTAGTGGTTGCGACGGAACGATTCGTCCGTCGACAGAAACACGGTATGCACAAAATCCAGCGCCGGCGATCCGTACTTGGCCAGCTGCCAGTCGAGCATTACCATCCGGCTGGGGAATCCGCCCTGCAGGAGAACACATATCGAGATACCGGAAGCGATCAGATTTCGGTGCACAACCATCACCAGCGGACACTCACATTGTAGGAAAACATCATGTTGTCGCCCGCGTAATCTCCATGGCAAACGACACAGAACGGTTCCGACAGGGCCGTATCGCTGATGTTTTGCAGCTCCTCGGCAAAGCATCCCCGAAGGCGTGCCAACTTTTCGCGCCTAGCCGCATCGCCCGCCGGGAGTGTGGCGGCCGCATTTTCAAACGCTTGCTCCATGGTTTGCTCGAACCCTTCCATCGCTAGGACATGCTCACCGGTGACGTCACCCATGTACCGGTACTGCTCGAACAGCTCCGGCTGGTGCTTCTTGAGTGCGAGCGTGGTGGCATGGAAGCGTCCCAGCTGTACCATCGCCAACCGGGCATGATCATAATCCATCGGTTCAAATTTGTGACGGTTGGAAAACCCACGCCGCTGCACATCCTCCAGTATAATGATGCCTTCGCCCTTTTTCGCATCACAGTGCGCATGATAGCAGGACGGGGCAAAGGGCACCGACGTCTCCTCCCGGTCGCCGGCCGTGGTCGGTGTGGCGGCCGTTCCTTCCTGCCCGGTGCGCTGGAATTGCTCCAGCGCAGGCAAAAGCTTACCATACACAAACACCTCACGCTCGAACAGCGCCAGCAGCGTATTTTCGGCATCGGGCGGTGGCACTTTACACAGCACGGTCGCTTCCCGTGGCTCTTCGCGAAATGTCACCCGGTACAGCACCGACACTACCGAGCGGTTGTTTTCAAACACGCGAAAATCGTAATCCACCGAGTGCTGATTGCTGGTGAAGCCTAACCGTTGGGCCACACCGGCCAGCGCATCTCGCACGTACTCGGGAACGTTTAAGGAGCTTTTCATTCTCACTGTGACTGACTGACTGCTGAATGAAGCTACGGGATGTACACAGGTGGGTACAGGTGTCAAGTTTATTTAAAAACAATTTAAGATAAGATAACTCGACACACGAATGCGGGAGGCTTATCGGTACGGTACGTTTTATCGACATTAAGCGTCATATACACGGCCAGGTGGGAATAAATTTACAATTATTTTCGTTTTCATTCTCCGTTTGTCTCCATAAATGATCTACGATGTGTTTTTATTTGCGTACAGCAAACAGCTGTATTTACATCCTCTGCATGTGTCTCTCAGAAAGCTTTCCAGCAAGGGGGTTTTTCTAAATCTAAAAGTACACCGACTCTTGCTAAGCTCGTGCACACTTTCGAGCCTTCCCACCATTGCTTGTATACCTTGTGCGATGAACACGTCACTCGTACACATATCGCAATGTTATCGCAATTTCCATTGAAGGTGGCCAGATGCGTCGATGCCCCCAAGCTTACAGGTAGCCATATTGCACCATGTCCCGTATCACCGAGCTCATGCGCTCCCGGTACGCCCTCTGGTTCGCATTCATCGTCATCGCGTTAAAACTCATCTCATTCGTTTCGCGATACTTTTCGGCCGCCTCGTCCAGATCGGGCAGATCTTCGTTGCGCGTGCACAGCATGGGCACCAGGAAGATGGCCATCAGTATGCCGAACCGGCCGAAGCGGCGCAGCTGCCGCATCAGTGCCGTCCGCGGGAACACTTCCTGCGGGTTGTGGCCAAGCTTTTCGAGCAGTGTCGCGAGTGAGTTGTAGTAGATGCTCATCATCTCGTCGTAGTGCCGCCGCCGGAACTCCCCGTCCGTGCAGCAGAAGATGAAGTACGAAAGGTCCGTGACCGGCGAGACGTACCGCGTAACCTGCCAGTCGAGCAGAATTACATGCTCTGGGGCGCCGTTCTGCAAAGAAAACGGAAGATATAGCATAGGAATCGTATGTGTGTGTGTGTGCCTCCTAACTTACCTTATAGTGAAACATAAAGTTGTTCACCCAACAGTCCCCGTGACCGAGCACGGCATAGGGCTCCGCCAGCGCACCATCCGTACAGGATTTCATCTCCTGCTGCATATTGTCAATCAGCTTCTGCATCTTCGTCCGCTCCTTGGTTTCGTGCGGTTCAAGCGTTTCCTTCGCATCGGTGAGCATTTTAATCATCATCGTCTCGATGGGACTACCTTCCGGCATCATCACCTCCAGCAGGTCCGGCACCTTAAACTGCTCGAAATCGACCGGCCGGTCACGCTTCATCGCCAGCGATACGGCATGCAGTCGACCCAACTGCTGCATGGTTAGCCGAACGTGTTCGTAGTTCACAGGCACCAACTTATTCCACATGCGATAGTCCTTCAGCCGCAGATCCTCCATGATGATGACCGACTGTTCGGTGGATTCGTCACACTCGGCATAGTAACATTTCGGCACGTTGAAGAACCCATCCTCCCGACTGATGCCCTTCTCCTGCTGGTAGGTGAATATCAGCGGTAGCAGACTCTTGTAAGCAAGCGTTTCGCGGCTAAAGATAGTCATCGATTTGAACTGCTGACGGCGTGCTTCGTTCAGCGGTGGAATCTTGCACAGATACACCTCCCGTCGATCGTCCTCTTGCAGTAAAGCTTTGAACATTTGTCCCACGAAACCATCGCCCTTGTTGGAACCGACGTCAAACTCAATCTTGAACTTGCCGGCCGTAAAGCCCAGCTCTATTGCCACCTGTTCCATGGCATTGTACAGATGCTGGGGAAGCTCCCCAGAGCTAATGGCAGCGTCAGCAACTACTGGTGGAGCGGTAGAGCTTTCTTCACTAGCAACAGGATGCTCGGCAACGTCTGTTTCACCATTTATTAAAGCGGATTTCTCCAGTTCACTGTTTGCTTGCTCCGTCGTCACATTGTTTTCCACTGCCTCTGTCGGTTCCGCAACTGCAGATACATCAGCTATCGATTCCTCCTTTACGGACACGTCTGTCGAGTCTTCGTGATGCGGTTCTTCCACTATTTCTTGCACTGCTGCACTGGTTTCCTCCATCATTCCACCATCCACCAGCACTTTTTCCACCGATGCTTCCCGTAATGCATCCTGCACTGTTTCCTGCTGCTGTTCAGGCTTCTCCTCCTCAACTACCTCAGCAATATTTTCTTCTCGTACATGATCTTGCACTGTTTCCTGCTGTTGTTCAGGCTTCTCCTCCTCAACTACGTCAGCAATCAACTCCTGCACTGTTTCCTGCTGCTGATCAACCTTCTTTTGCTCAACAATTTCCACGGCAGTATCAACAGCATCGGACGACTTTTCAACTGATGCCTCCGACGGTGTAGTTGCTGTTGCTCGCTCGGAGACTACGGGCTGTTCCGCACCGGATTTCGTATTGTGTTCCCCTGCCATCTTGCGATATACTTTCTCACACCTTTACGGTTGTGTTTAACGAAACTGGAGCTCTCTGCGTCAGTAGCTTCGCGTCCAGAGTGGGTACACCGTGACCGATCAACTGAATCGCGACGACCAATTGACGAGCTGTTATATTTAGATCTCCAACCGAGATGCGAGGTTCCTGTCACGGTACTCTGGCCGAGGAGAAGAACCAATAACAGCGTACCGTCGTTGTACGTAACCGTAGCTAGAATCGCATTTCCCAGCAACGGAATATGTGATTTATCTAATCACACCCCCCACCACCACATACGCTGTAGTGTTTTTCCCTCCCTAGACTCTAGACGCCACCACTTCGATAGCTTATCACGTCCATCAAAAGGAGGTCTATCTTCATAGCGCTACCGCGAACACTGACTTTGTCTTTGCAGTCCCTCTAAAGACCTCGAGCTGTAACAAAACGATACGGTAACGATAACACATCACCAATCTACTCCCCATCGTTATGAAGCGTTCGGAAGAGCATAAGCTCAAATTCCAAGATTACCCAACAGTCCTTGATTCTCCGACCGGCTACCACCACCACCACCGACCGGAAGTTTGAATCATCGGAGAGCGTTCCTTCCATTGCAAAATTGAGCATGGGAGGCGCTGCCTGGGGGTCCTCTTGGTGGCCCCGTTTGGAAAAGGGCCGTAGGGTCATTAAAAAAGTGCGCCGTACACTCACGATTACTGAATGATTTTTTTTTTCTAATTCTGCAGCGAATTCTGCGCCACACGACTGCCACCCTTATATGGGAATGGGAATGGAAGCGGATACCCCGTTTGGCCACGAGACTGTCGCACGTCGATAAACATTATCTTATCGGTGTGGGCATTTTAGATTGTTGGGAAGAGTGTGTTGTGGCGAAGGGAGGGGGGGGAGGGGGGTTGGGTCTTTGGGAAGTAGCAAACAATTTTCGGCATACACAATTCATTATTTATGGCGAAACATATTGTGAAATTAATACACACACGATACAGTAATAGCGGTTGTTGTTGTTGTTTTATTTTTTT
>AXCO02004876.1:0-19547 GCA_000473525.2 Anopheles melas | reverse complement strand
GTATCAGCTTTTCTCTGTTGGCGACCTCTAATAAAACCCTAAACATAACCTAAGCTTTGCGCACGCGGACTACGACGGTAAGGAACATCAACACCTCTCTCTCTCTCTCTCTCTCTCTTTCTCCCCCTCTGGTTAGCCTCTTTATGCTTTCCCTCACCCCCCATCGCTCTATCGCTGCATGATCTCGTCGATGGAGAAGCCGAGCGATCGCTTTGGGGTCACCGATGTTGGACCGGCCGGTGCACTCGTCGCGGTGGCCGTAGTCGTTGCGTTGCGCCTGGGTGTATGCAAATTCGCTGCAGTACTGTTGGCATGCTCCAGCAGCAGCATCTGCCGCACATCCACCCCCATACCATCGCCATCACCTTCCAGATCGAGCTGTTCCTCCTCTTCGCCCTCCATCTCACCCTCCTCCACCTCTTCCTCCTCTTCCAGCTCTTCTTCCTCATCGTCAAAGTCTTCGTCCACGATGATGTCCTTCTCCTCGGTTGACGAAGAGGACGACTTCTGGGACAGATCGAGCGCAGGCCCATTCAGTACCGGTTCGATCGATCCGCCCAGTGGAAGACCTGCCGAGCCCTGCGGTTGGCTGTGGCTTTGCATGTGCGTCTTCAGGTTCGCCCGCTGGTTGAACGTGCGGTTGCAGATCGTGCACTTGTGCGGCGCCTCCTCCAGATGGGTCACCTTGTGCACGGCAAGGGTACGCGATTGGCAGAAGCCTTTACCGCAATCCGAACACTTGAAGGGTTTCTCCTTCGAGTGGATGTACCGATGGTCGCGCAGATGGTCCTGGCGCCGGAACGCCTTGCCGCAAATATCGCACGAGTACGGCCGCTCGTCCGTGTGCGTGCGCTCGTGGATCAGCAGATTGTACGACTTGGTGAACTGTCGGTTGCAGTACTTGCAGATGAACTGTTTCTTCGGGCGTGAGCTGCCACCTCCACCTCCCGGTCCACCGTGGTGGTGCCCGGGCAGCTTCAAACCGGGACGACCGCCAGCCAGCATCGGGTAGGGATGGTGTCCATGGTGTCCGACGGCCGGTGCGTGCGGGTGGGCGTGGGCATGCGGATGCAAGCGCTGCTGGTACAGGGCGGCATTGCGAATCCAGTGCTGCATGAGGGCGGCGTGCGGATGGGCATAGGCACCGGGCAGGGTTGCGGCGGCTGCGGCGGCCGCTGCTGCCGCCGCTGGATGATAACCGGTTTGCTGGAGATGTTGCTGCCAGAGACGCTGCTGTTGCTGATGCTGCTGTTGTTGCTGTTGCTGTTGCTGCTGCTGCTGTTGTTGCTGGTATAGGAATGCGGCCTCGATCGGGTTTGTGGAGGGTGCGGTCACGATTGTCTGCGGGGCTTGCTGTGGCACGAACGCTCCCACCAGATCTTGACCGGCTGGATGCTGCTGTTGAAGAAACTGCTGTTGTTGCTGTTGCTGCTGCTGTTGTTGACGCATGGCGACTGTCCGCGAACGCTCCATCTCGTACTGATACGGATGATAGTGGTTCAGCGGAATGTGTCGCGGCGGTGTCGAATGCTGGACCGACGGGTGATGATGATGATGATGCTGATGCTGGTGGTGGTGTGGTGGTGGCGTCGTTCTGATGATCGTTTGCGAACCGTTCAGCCCACCAATACTGTCCTCGGTGGGTGTGTGTGGTGGTGTCAGTATCGGGGACACTGTTCCGGCACGCGGCTCCTGCTTAATGTTGGCGAGTGTGAATTCGGAGGAAAAATCTAACGGGAAAAAACGAAAAATGCCAAACCAAAACCATTAACAAAACCGTTCTGCTGCGCGCCGCGCTTCGCAAGCCTTCTTATCACTTGCTACTAGTGAACCCGACACCAAGGGCAGTTCAAATCACAAACCGGATTGTGTACCATTGCGGTTGTGTGCGGGAAGTGAATTACGATTAATTCCGTTTAATTTTCAAATCATTTCACCACCAAAAAGGAGAACTCGAAATTCCCATTCACACGCAAACGTACCTGGTGATGAACGGGCGTGCAGCTCCTCGATGCTTATCTCACTGCACGACGACAACGAAGACGACGCTGACGATGCTGCTGATGATGGGACCGATTTTACAGACATTTTACACGACGGTGGACACGGCTGTGTGCGCTAGTGGTCGCTGGTAAAACAAACCGCTGCTTCTTCAACTCGTCACTGCAGTAGTACTGCGCACTGTCGCATTCAGCGTGATTGTTTGTTGAATCTTTCTTCTATCGCTTCAATCGCTCTTCCCGTTGCACTGTTGCTCAATGTTTGTGTCTTCACTTACTTCACTGCAATGTCGCACTTGTGTCACAACACGAAACTGTCTTTGTAATGCTACACCGTACACTAACACAAAGTGCTTTGATCAAGAAGCGGGTGCACTGTTTGCTTCGGAGCACGGAAGCGCTGTGTGTTCACTGTTCCGCTGCTATCGCTTAACTGAACTACCGATCTGGCAACCGTACGGTGGTTATCCTTTTGACCCGGGCAGGTCCTGTCTGCTGCTATTATCCTTCCTCTCTTGATCCTGATCCTTTTTACGTCGTCTCTATCTCTCCTTCGCATTCGGCTCTTCTTCTCTTTTTACTCCCCCACATACACACACACACACATACATGCGTGCGCGCACACACACACGGTAGGCCTGTCCGGGAGCAGGTAGAATGTCACGTCAGGAGCTTCCATACACACGCACACACCCACACATACACGAGCAGTGGAACGCGTGTGGAGAGAACACAACAACAACAACAAAAACACCCTGCCTCGTGGAGCTAGATGTTTAGACAACAAGTTTTCGGTGCAAAATGAATTGCTACTAAACATCCACATGAACGAAACTTCCCAGAAAGCCACCCCTGGCCCGTGTGCGTCGAACCAGAGAGATAGAGAGAGAAAGAGAGCGAGCGGGCGAGCGGATTCCAAATTTGAGAGAAATGGATTGCTTCTCGCTTGTGCAAACCGTTGCCAGTAGAACAACCCTTTGCTCCATCTCTTTCGCACCTTTGCTCTGGTGAAGTACAACACCCGCCTACTTCGATCGCACTCAAGCGGAGCTTCAATCCGGATTGGCTGCGGTGCGAGCGTGCGCATCTCTACGGCCGGCCATGTTTTGCCGTTTGCGCAAGCGAGACATTCGCCGTGCGAGGGCTTGTGCTCTCGTTTCATCGCGCTGCAGTAAAAGTGAACCCTGTTTTCCTATCCTTGCATCTACGCTAGGCACTGCTAGAGCTAGTAACAAGAGTGTTTTCCACCCTTCCACCCTTCGGCTGGCATGGTGTGCAGCATGCTCGTTCTCCCTTCATCCCGTGCGCAGGGATAACGTTTGCACGACCAGTTCGAAGCTCGGTGGTACTGCTCCTGCGTGCTTCTGCTGCTGCCGACTATGCTGCTGCTGGTGCTGCCGATGTTTGCCTTCCGTTCCATGCCATTTTTTACTTCTGCCTCCTTCCCTTCCCTTTTCCTACCTTCCATACCATCTATCCAATTTGATTGTCCTTGCACACGCCATCTCCCGGGGCATTGTTTCTCCGCTTGTTGACAGTAACATTGCCAATTGTTTGCCTTTCCGTACCGCTCATGTTATGTTTTATCTCTCCACTGTCTCTCACACACACACACACCACTCGCAAGGATGTGAGGCTTTATTGAATTCCCTTTTTCTCAATTGCTTCCCATTTTGCCGCTCAATTTCGCCCCTCTTCCGTTTGCCCTTTCCAGCACCTACGCACGTCAATGCTGCAATTGCAATCACCATAAAATGGCACAAAACCTCTACATACTGGCACTCGCTTCCTTGCCCCGAAGGAACGCTGGGTCGTCGGTTTTTGTCAACATAATTAGTATCCCTCTCGTGGCTGGCCGTCACGCTCACCCGCACATCGCACTTGCACAGAGCCATACCAGCCAGCCTCCCCAACGATGACATTCCCTTGCTCCCTGGCCATTAATTAATAAAGCTATAAAAACTCGCACGACCAAACTCGGCTCTAGCGAGGACAACGACAACGACGAGAACAAACTGATGCTGCTTCCTCTGAAGGCTTCTTCGGCTGCTGCTGCTGCTTCTATTTCGAACACACAGGTTCACTTTATGTTCGTCCGGGCACAGTAAAAAAAAATCTGGCTGTTATATATCCGACCCAGCGTACGGCCATTTGTGGGCCTGGGAGTCGATTTACGACCCACCCACAAGCTCGTTTGAACCGACCATTTTCGGCAGGATCGTATCCTTTTATTCATTCTCGGCCACGATGGATACTGCCGGTGCTTCTGATTACGATCTATGGTCTATGGTGAGGCCTTTTGAGCTCGATTAACGACCAAAAGAGAGTACTCACTTTATAAAAGTATGTTGTTTAAATATGTAGGACCTAATTAGTGGGAATAAGCTCACGACCTCACTCATCGGTAGAACATTCTGGCAATTGAAATATTGCAAAACTTATCAACCTCAAATGTTTCTCGTTGCTTCTCTCGGTAACGAATAGCACGCAGCTCAATGATATCATCGTTCACACCGGCCGATCGGGCGGTCCCGAAAGATTGCGGCTTCGATGAAACGGGGCGGTACCGTGTTTCATGTTCCGCATGCCGACAAACGCGCCTTATCAGTGCGAACCGAATAAGGTAGTCGTATATGGATTAATTTGGTCACCTTTTCCGCCATCATCGTTTTTCTTCTTATCGCAAACAACTTCTCCAGCCTATTAGCAACCATCAATGGTCCGTGTGTGTGTTGTGATGGCCGTCCCCAGCAAGTCTGCGCTTTTGGAGGACATTACAAACAACGGACACGCTTCGTCTTAGCGAACGCAGAAAGAAAGTCAACCTTTGCCAACAAACCACGATGGAAATTCCTTTCCAAGAATAGCAAAGTGTCGCATCTGTTTAAACAAAACCTCATACACCGAAGCTTCAACCACAACAGTACACGGCCATGAAATGTGTGAGGTACTTTCACCCGGTAAACCGATCGGATTACCGAAAGGCGCAATACGGAAAGGTACAAAATCCTTTCCACGTGAGGCGTTAACTGAGCCGGAATTAGTGGAACCGGGTGCTCTCCCGGTCCGCCTATCTGCAGTTTTGGGACGGACCACTTCAACCCGATCGTGTCTGGGGTGGCAAATCCTGTACCGAACAAATGGAAGGTAGTTGGATCGTTTTGCTTGACCGAAGAGAAGCTATAACGCCTTCCGGCTGCCACACACTGTTGTCGTTCATCATTATGGTAATGGTATTTCCCAGCGTCGTTACGAACCATGTCCCACACACGGAGAAGCACCAGGAGAGCGCACACCGTGACAAACCGAGCGTTTTGCTACCTTTCAGACGACACCGGGAGTTTCCACCGGTTGGAGTGATTGTTTATGTTTTGCTTTTAGCCAACGCTGCGCCCACGTTCTGTAGTCGCTTTAGGCTTGAGCCGATCCTGACTTTTACCAGACTTTTTGGTGTTTCAGAGCGGAATCTCCCGGTCGAAGATAAACACAGGCTCATGTGTGGGTCAATTTTGGCCGTCTGTTGTAAGAGATTTGACGTAAACAGAAAACGTTACCACAATGAAATGCCTGTAAATTATGTTACTTTCCCTCCATTAGTGATATACAGCACAAAACACTCCACCTATAAGCTGCGCTATGAACCTGCTATGAACTGCTAATTATAAAATAATCGATTAATCTTTTCCCCATTCTAACACTAGTCAGAAGCGAACCTCTTCCAGTTATGATCAAATAATCTTATAATTTATACCACATCGTTCGGACATAGGAATAGTTCTGCGCCAAACGTAGGCACGACCGATGCCGTAGATTACAGGAAGCTTCGCTACATTTGCCATGATGCTATTTAGTCGTCATAGACAAGTCACGTTCTAGAAGCCACATATCACGAACTGCATGCCCTGCTGTCGCAACTAGAACAGAAGTGGACGTGACTTTAAGCAAGTTATAGACAAAATCATACCGCCATAGCCATGAGCCAAACTGCGGTACGGAATTCTAGAGGGTCAATCGAAGGGAAGTGAGCAGCAATCAATTAAATCATGTCTATCGATAATGGACCTACAGTTCACAGGATTGTGTCCTAACGGATATTGTACCTACAGTTTGGTAAAAGAAAATGAGACAGTGAAATTTGATATTAAAAAACAGTCATGAACTTGGTCAACAATGTTCTATAATCTTACAAGGATTAAAATTTGCTCTTTAGCTTCTATTAGTATTTCAACTTTATATATGTTCATCTAAAATTTATTGATATTAAGTGCCATTTACGTCATAGCAATTGCACCGTACTGTGTCACCGACTAGTTGAGATCATTAGCAAGCAATCAAAATGAAACCCATTCCACCTTATCCAAACAAGCGCAAAAGCGACAGGCACGTTCGACTAATTTAATTTCCCGTTTTCAATCTCAAACCATTCGCCTAAAATAATCACTGCTTACCACATCATGCCCCTCTTTACTGCACGTTGCGCGATCACTTCCAGCCAAACACCATCTTTGACACAGAACCACCGTAATTAGTTATCCCATTTTAGGCTTCAAAATCACATTCCCACCACAACTGCGAACGATAGGATATGGCCACAGCTCACTTCATCAAATTGACAGCCAACGGAGGGGACGAACTAACTGGTGCAGTATACACTGTTGCGACAATAGACGCACGGAGCATGCAGTAAATCTGAAATTGGCTAGCATTGTCCCAATAACACGCCAACACACACATGCACACACCTTTCCTCTTAACGGCATCATTTGACTCTATAAATGGTGTTCGCAAACAACGGCCCGGTTTGAATTAATTTCGATTTGTTAGCATTAGAAATTGGGAAACGCCTAGAGGGGGTGGAAGGGAGTGAAGACCTATTTGCCCTCTTTGAACAAACCGAACGCTCCTACAACATGGAGGACCATGTTTGGCGGTGGTGCAGATTGCAATTAATTACACCGGCAAAGCACAATCCAATGAACACTGCGAACACTTGCCGAACCCCGGTAAGCGTACTTTGGTGCATTTATTGCATTGTTCGGTCAGGCCACCCTTGAACCGCCATGCATCCCGGTGAGAGGACACCCACACAAAAAAGTAGCCACACCCGGCAAGTGGCTGAAAAATTTCACACCTAATCATCGTTCAGGACATGGTAAAGTGTCGGCGTGCTCGGCACACATCACATTCCTCCGAACTTTACTACATTCAAATGAAGCGTACTGGCGCCAGCGGTCCTGCCTCGTTGTCTGGCAGGCGACTCTGGAACACGAGTAAAAAAGGACGAAAAAGAAAGTGAACCTATCGCTGAGCTACAGTGCTACGAATTGCGAGATGATGCTTCTCTTTTTCCTTTGCAAGTCTAGTGCAAACAGTAACAAAAAAAACACCCGCATGCTCTTACACCAAACCGGGTGCCACGTACGGATCGATCATGTTGCATCAAGTGATTTATGCGAACATGCACCGACACTGCCGGTCGATTTTTCATCCGATCCCGCTGCAAATACGGTACAAAACCGATGCTACGAGAGGATTGCAAAGCGGCGCTTCAGGGTAGCACAATGCATGTCCCTTTGTGCGCCTCATCTTACGGGCCGTGGCGGTATTCGACAATTCGGTGAAACTCTAAAAGTTTCCTATTTTTTCTCGCAGGTCCTTTTTTTCTCAAATTGGAGACATTACTTTTTTCTTCGGCGTGAAGAAAAGTCATGGAAATTTATTTAAAAAATAATACTTATGAAATATGTTTGAAATTTAAGATAAATCAATTATTTCTGAAGAAGCCCAGGAGAACCTAGAAAAACCTCGAACCTAGAAAATTTTCCAAACAGAAAGTAGTTTGAAGAAAAATCTGCTGTTCCGAAACCCCTCTAGGAGAATCAACAAATCGATTTATAATCTTTTCATGCCTTCAAGTGCCCTGGAATAGTGCAGTCGTACGAGCAAATCGTACCGTTTCCGTTCACACTACCCAAAAACGCCCAAAACGCCACTGCCGAAAGATGAACAAGTGCGGCCAGCATCACCAACCAAAGAAAAAGGACACACTGTCCGCGTATACATGCTGTACATGTGGGAATAGAACATCACTTTCCCGCTGTACTTTTCCTGGTACTTGCAACCGATACCGGCTACCGGACCACGCAGGAAGGAGCCTCCAGTTACAGGCATGGCTCCGATTTCACACATCGCACACATCGATTTTTCGGACCATGTTTCTTCTCCTATCGGTTTCGGCTGCAACCGAAGTACAACGCAAGTCACGCATGCTAATATTGCCAGTCCAGTTTTGCCTGCTTTAAAGTTCAAGCCACACTTCAGCAACAACCACACGCTGGGAAAATCAATAATTTTCCACGACCTAACCCATTACATACTCGAGAATCCCCGCAGTGAATCAACGCGCTTATCTTTACTGCTGCTGTACTTCATATCGCACTTTCATGCTATGCATCCAGTCCCACTCGCTGGAAGAACCTACATATTCCCTATCATCGTTCTGCTGCTACTGTAATTATCGTCACCAGCTGTACCATCTCATTGTGCGGGGATCGCGAGAACAGACAAAAAAAAACCCTCCGATTGCTGCTGGGAAAATTGCTGAGACCCAACAAGAATCTCTTTTCCATTTCCTTGAGATAAACTATCAGCGCATCTGCCCACAGTTGCTTTGTAAAAAACAGAAGCCGAATTAGTCCGTACACAGCTATTTGGTGGCTTGTCTGGAAAATAAAGTGTTCAATTTATTGACTTCCAGCAATGAATTTCCCCTTTCAGACGAAGTGCTTGGGAAATCTACACAATTTGCTCTCACGCGTGACGTAGAGTGATAAGAAAAAATGAGAAAATATATGTTTGGAAACATAATATAAGTGATGCTTCCAAATTGTGAGGTATATTTCATAGCATTTAGACCCTGAAAATTTAAACCCAACATTCTAAACTAAATCTAAATCTGTCCAACATTAGCAGCTCGTTTTTGCTTAACCTTTCATTTAACTCTCCTTATCAGCACCA
This sequence comes from Anopheles melas, assembly GCA_000473525.2. Classification (NCBI taxonomy): domain Eukaryota; kingdom Metazoa; phylum Arthropoda; class Insecta; order Diptera; family Culicidae; genus Anopheles; species Anopheles melas. Next base: position 10,530 of record AXCO02004876.1, on the reverse strand, counting down.
TCACCAAGCGTTTCCCTACTTTAAAGCTTCCCCTAACCCTAAATGAGAACTTTTAAACAGAAAACCGATGTCTTCCCGATAACAACTACCGAACTCGCTGTACCCTCCTTTGCCAATGCAAAGGGTTCACCACCATGCATTGCGCACTCCGGCTTGATTTGTACCGTTTGGCGTTTTTTTTTTTCCCGCGCCCTTTCTGACACGATTTCAACGCCGCACGAACCCGATGGAGCGATTGATGGCATTGATAATTACAAAATTCAGTAGGAGATAGCAGATACCGGAGCGCGGCACAAAACCCCGCCATCGAACGGCGCAATCACATGCGCTATCGCCTTCCCTACCCTGCCAGGCGCGCACACCGTTTTTGGAAGCCATACGGTACCGGGGTTGTCTGGCGCGGCAAGCATCAAACACAGCACAGGAAAGAGCGTTATTATTTTCGGCTACACCTCAACTCACACATGGAGGAGGAGAGTCTGGTGTCTTGTCGGCCGATGATGGCCTTATGGCTTGGTTTGTTTGAGCATGTCACTGTTTGTACTTCGCGCTGTACATTTTTCGCAGAAAAGAAGGTGACAAAACACGCCTCGCAAGGGTTGCCAAGCCTTCTGGCCGCTGGCTGGTGGTGACTTTACACTCCAGCTTGCAACTCTATTTCCTTGTGGCGGGATATTTTCTCCCGTTTACATACAGGCTGCTTACAGGGTGCCTGTTTCTGTTAGCCTACCGTAACCGTTTATGATAAAACAGACCACATCATCCCCCCTTGGCTGTGCTATCTCTCACCCTTTCGGGGGGACTTCCTAAATCCAGTACCCTCTGTTATCAGGTCCCCATGTTCACAAACCCTCCCCAAAATGGCTGACTCCAACGACACGCGGTCGTGGCCGAATGGCGGCAAACTGTCTTTTGTAGCATCGACCCCTCGGCCCACACTCCCTCCTTTGCCATCCTCAGGAACATTGTCAAAACATGCGGCTGATGTAGAGATACCACCAACCAAAAGGGAAACTACGCCGATGTTTGCCGCCGTCGAACCACACACACAACCCTCCACGCGGTTACCGTAACTACCGGTTCCGTGTAATGGATAAGTGACGGTTGTTTCTGTTTTTACATTCTCGCACTCATCACCGCCCGGCCAGTCCACACGCAACCCATGGGGTGACAATGATAACGACATTTAAGGCCACTTTAAACGAAGTGTAGATCGACACCACTCCCGGGGTCTGAGTTTGATCGAGTGGTGAGGAAATTCCGCGAATTGTTGACTAGTCTGGTGCTGGTTAGGCATTTGTAGTTCCGCTCGCTCAGCTGACTCAAGCACACCAGCCAGTGACGACAGCGGGCGTTGATTTGAAGGTGTGCGAACGACATCATCAACTTGATTACACAGCCCTACTACTCGAGGCTCGGAAGGTTTGTGCTTCTGTTCAGGTGAACTCATCAGCAATTCCAATGAATTCTTTGTGATGCATTCTCAATTACTTAATGATACATGTCCCAACGCCGCTGATAATGTGATCAATAAATATATTATCGCAGTCATTCGATTCCTGATACTAAGGTGACGGTTTTTTACGCAATTTTTCTAGGCTGCTGGAAGTAATCGATTTAAAGCAATTTTTATGCAAAATTTAAATCAAATTTTAATATGAATATCTCATCTACTCAAAATCCCTGCAATGAGAAACATCTCTTATCGGTGACGTAGTACCTGTTAGCTCCACACCACAACAAACTTAATGCACACCCTTGTATCGCATCCCAAAATCTATGAACCACATAAAAATAGCTGTTCACACACTTGTTATCTATTGCTCGACCAAAGGACGCGATCCGCACTATAAGGTGAACCCTCACCCCTTGACGATCCGGTTCCCATGTGCGGTGATTAGTAACGATACCACCCAACAACCTGTCGCTTTAAGTAACCATTAAAGGTATGACCCTTCGGTTATTGGACATCGAGGCCCAGGTTGGAGAAGGGAAGGAACACACAGTTCCAAAATAAAGCAACACAACCCGGTAACTTGTCACCCACGCCCATATCCCGATAGCGCCGGACGCATTGTTTCTCGGTCGGCAAAACATCAAAGCGGACCGCTTTTCTCTTTTGTTCCTCGTGTCCGTGTTTGCTGCGTTTTGTTTTTTTCGGCGGTACCCTCTCTGTGATGTGCCCCGAGCGTAAAAATCAATAACTTCATACAAGGGACGATCTGTCCGTGTGGACCCCGAGCACAGTTTTGCGGACTTTACGAGCCACAGCAACAAAGCCACAGCTAACGATCGATTGACACCTTCTCGCAATAGATTATCAGCAGGTTGGACCGCACCCTGACCTGCGATTCCACACAACAGGCCGGCGAGCTGTTTCGCAAAAGGCAACACGAAAATGTGGAGTTCCATTTCTTCCTTCCCTTTCCATCGATCGATCGATCGTTGTGGGTTTTTGATAAGATCGGGCGAGGATCACGAGCCCTTGGCTGTACGGCTGTATCCCGGCCTGACAAGGTGCAGAGCAGAGCATGTGTTTCTGGGTGGGAACACTGCCCTCGGTGACCACCGTCATGGAAAATTATAATGGTTTTAGCTCGGAAAGCCGCCACCTGATAATTGAAAGATTTGTTTTCCTTTCGTACGGCCCACTTTTTCGTCGGTAGAACCGTGATCGTGGAAGATGATAAATGGAAATATTAAAAAAAGGTTGGATGCACCACAAAAGAGGAAATGTCAGGATGGTTTATCACATAAAAAGCATTACAATACTATTTGAGCAGATCAGTGAAATGTTCTCTTTTGGCTACACAAAACTTTTCAAACTTTTTTTTTTCTTTTGTGTATATGACAAAATTTGGCATTCGGACAATGGCACTGGCAGAAGTAGTTCGACAAAAGTTCTACAACAAACGATGGAATGTAAAGGAATGGAATAAAAAGGTGTTTGTAGAAATCGAACAAAACCCGCGAAACAAACATATCAGACACACATTAAAAGGAAACAAGCGCACACGCACACCGCGGCGCAATGATGCTTCACCACAGAAACATCTTTGTTATTGATAATTTTTATGAACCATTCCGCTTGGCGGCTGTTCGACCCTTTGATGTTGTTGCACATGTTTCGAGTGTGGTTTGACGTCTTCATTACACTCCCACACTCTTTCTCAAGCGTCCGATTGTTTCGATACTGATGTTTGACGCAATGCGACTTTAATAATATGTACTTTGAATTTCAATATTTGAGTTAATAATGGACTTTTGGCATTTTTTTGCCTTTTAGAACTTATTTTTAAAGCTTTACCTTTGATTCTATACGTTCATGTGAACATATATCTAAATTTTTGCTAAGGATGAACGGTCTAGTAGGAAATGGACCCATATTCAGCCATTGGAACCTGCCATTGCACCTACCCGATTATATTATCGAACCTCGTTCTACGTATATCAGTTGTATACAGTTGTATACAACTTTTAGAATCTATAAACCAACCAAATATAGCACTTTTTATGGTTTATTATTTTACAGTCAAAACTCTGGATACAGACACATCTAGATCCAGTTCTATATTTGAAGGAAAATTGACCGATTTTTTATCATCATCAATAAAAAAAATCACTCCAACAAGCAGTAGGTAAACATTTTTAGGAAGCTTTTTAAAAACTTTACCTCCCATATCCTCATTTTCTTCCTAGAACGTCCTTGAGTTGGCGGTATTGGCATGCAAAATCTTTTTTTTTTATGATCGAATGTTCTATTTTTTGTCGAAACAGGACCAGGATCTACATTTTTGACAGAGTTTTGGTTTTTTGTAGATCATTTGCAGGCATTTTTTATGGCAACAATATCAATAGCGGTATGTGTTATTATACCACTACCAAGCGGGCGAAACACAAACATTGTAAAAACACCATCACTGTGAGCCATTTTTTGAAACACTTAACTGTATATATCGTACCTGTAGTTGGAAGACTATTTTTACAATTGACTTATGCACTCATTTTTTTAAACTTTTTATATCCCAGATCGACACCCTGATCGTAAAAAAGTGACCTTGCCTCCTAGCCCCAGATCTAGTTCTACTTTTTTGCACTGCTTTGGGAAATATTGAGAGCATAAAATGATAGAATTGGCCATAACTTATATTTATGCTTTGGGTGCAGCGTCGAACATGTATCAAGCAATATCTTAAGTAGCTATTAGTAGAAAAAAAGCTATTCCTATCAAAAATATATTGCCAAAAAAACATAAATTCTTCAACACAGGCTGATATTACAGTGCGGCACCAAAGGAAGTACCTATTTTTCATATTTAAAGACAAAAAGGTAGAAGAAAAACTTTGGGTGTAATTCCAGAACCCAATTGCAGTCAATGTCGTAAGCAAATTTTCTCCTTTCAGTACAAAATGGTGCATATTTCGCTACGAACGTTCCCAAGCAGATTCTCATTTCACTTGAATTTTATATAACCCTTGGACCATTCGCACTGCCTGCTCCGATCGATCACCTCAATGACCAGTTTTATTGGCCCACATTGACCCTTTGAAAAATGGCCATGGTTTAGAAAAACAAACATACCACACCCAGCATCGATTGCGGGATGTCCAGTAATTGGTATGCGATGTACCCTTTCATTTACAGTTCGTAAAGGGTAAACCTCAAACCGAGACACTTTGTAAATATCTCCAAACCCGACAAGCTTCCTTCTTTAGGTTACGGTACACCAAAAGGGCCATGGTGCAGGCTGTTCAGGGGTAGTGAGTTACCTACAGGTCGCAAATAAATTGCTCCCATTTCTGTACGGGACCGACTGATCGGCCGAAACGAGACAAATGAAGGAGGAACCATCCGGGAGTCGACGATGGCTTCTGTTTTTTAACTTGCTCTTTTACTGCATGCAGGCAGGTGAAAAACTGCACATTTTATGCCAAAACGCATTGAAAACGGGAAATAATCCCACTGCACAAGCGAAGTAATCCCGCTCCGTTATGAATTATTAGGCTTTTTTCACAAAACAAACAAACAAACAATAACAGCCTAAAACCCTTTTTTGCGGTACATTTTGCTTGCAATCCTTTTCCTGTAACCCGTTAAACCGTTGTGCTGACATTTAAGCCAATGGAGACATTCGTACAGTTGAGCATTCTGTCTCGCAGTAATTGTTGAAAGAAGAATTAAGTCCCTCCCTTATGCAAAAACGGATACGTACTACCTCCACCAACGGTACGAAACACAGTTCCCGCAACCATTGGTGCTTACTGCCTCGAAGTAGGTGTAATATTTTGTAAATATTAGGTAAAACTCTGAACACCTTCCGATTATTTGCTCTTCTATTTTGGCTCCCTAGGCAAAAGGGGTGCCATCGAGCCGCCTGTACCTCGGAATGTCATAAAACATCGTCGAAGGCAAATTTGCCGCCTGCGCAAACGCACGACCGCTCGAACGGGTTTCGGCCATTACCATCCATGGTGTGGAGACAACGATGCATGCGAAAAAAGGGTAATTATGCTTTTCGCTATACCCTTTGCACTTGGTGGATGCTGGCCACCTTTCTCCGTTAACGTTGATAATACAATAACAATAAAACGGAACACCAAACCAGCGAACGGGACCTTCAAACGGGGTAAATTTCGGCACTCTTGCAAAAACTACCATTGGAGGATTGGAGGAATTTGTGAGCATTTTTTTTATTGCGCTCCGCACACCGTCAACCCCTTTCCGTATCCTTTCGGCCATTATTCCTCTACCTATCGGGTTAATCCTTTTTACGGCCCACAACAGATTGCTCCCTCATCCTCTCGCCTCTCGCCGCACACACGAAGAATGTGTAGTATGCCCGCTTCGTACCCGCCCGGTGGGTTGTTGATTTTATTGGCAAAATATTGTAAATAGCAAACAATAAAGCTGTTTGCATTTGCAATAATGATAAATCCTTTCCCCACTCCTTTCAATGTGCCGGGCGACCGGGCGATAGAAAAGGGTAAAACACCGGCAAACGGGGTACAACCCGGGCGGGGGAAATTATTTCACCTTTTTCCCATTGTTGCCCGGTACACTTCAATGCATGCCGAAGGGCACCATTTTAAAAACGTTTTCAGTGGGGAAACGGGTTGAAGCGGCAGAGGAAAAACAAGGACTCGCCGGTCTGAACAATAAATGAACCGGGTCTGTGTGAGTTTGCCAAATTATTGCCAAAACGTATTGCTAAAATGGTACGAGCTCGCTTGTATTGCAGCCATTGCAGCCAGATTGTGAGAGGAAGGGTTTCCAATAAATGGTGGCAAAAAAAGGATAGTAGATATTCGCAAAACTACATTACTGATATATGACTACAGAGAGCGTTTGGAGAATTGGCAAAGGGTTTTGATGAACATGATGGGTATAAAAATGAAAAATAAAACTCGCTAAAAACACAACATCGTTCGGTATATGATCGCCATGAAAAACCATTCACCGTGTAAGGCTGGGCAGCATCGAAGATATGCAAACCGTAAATTGCCTTTACTTTACTACCAGCGTTTCTACCCTGAAGACTAATAAAATCTGGCTGATGTTTGAATCGTTCTGGAAAAGCCATCACATTTTTGGTAAAATAAAACAAACAATCGTTTTCCCGAACATACAAGTAGGATGTCTGGCACTGTTCATAAATTTTAATTAAACAGTGTGGCCCACTACTCAATAGCGGATTTTTACTACGACGCAACTCCTCTATCGCTCATCTAGCCGTAGTTTGACTCAACCGTTCTATCGCTTTATTTGTATACTTCAGAAGCAGTCCCTGAGATCGAGAAGCAAATTTCGGTTAGTTCAGCAACCGTCCAAACAATGACTTCTTTCACGCATTCCCAGACCAATCAAATAATGATTTGACGGCTAGATGTAATGAATTATGATTGAGAAGTTGAAGATGGCGCATACTGAAGCACACAGAAAGGCTCCGTTTTCTAATAGTACTGCATCGTTGACAGGCATGTGCCAGATTTGACGAAATCATCAAAATAGTCTTATTTCAATCATTCTAAACCCTGGAGGATAAATGTTGTGCCATAGCACTTGTCCTCGCCAGACCTCCAAACTGTACCGTGTCTGGAACGCAACGCTATTATTTATGGGTTTTAATACATCAACAAACCACTTGTTGCCGTACTTGCGCAATATATAACTCAAAGTGCGCACAGAAGAGGCTGTAATTACTCACAGAAGAAAAGAAAAAAGAAATGCACGAAGCGGAAGCAAAATAACAAATATCTTTCTTTGGTTTCATCGTTCAACATTTCGATAGCTTCTTAGCTTCTAGCGCCCTTTTAGATGTACACACAAAACCTGTGAGTTTCAATTTTTCTTATCCCGCGCTTTCTTTTCGCTGCTTGAAAACGACAACTCGTTCTTCACACGCCGTACAGCAAAGGCTCTTCAGCCTAGAACCTGATAGATAGGCAGGACGCCAGCGATTTTGTCCTTCGTCCTTTATCTTATCCCAATGCTGTCTTCTCCTTAGAACAAGACTCTTCGTCCAATTCGTCTTTCACACTTTCAAAGTGGCTTTGGTGACTTTTTCACTTACACTTTCTCCAGTCCTGATGGTGCAGGAAGGCAACCTCCTTGCTGGTTCTACCATTTATCAACATCAGATGGATCCTTCTGGGAAATACCAACTGACCTAATTATTGTCACATTTTTACATGTCGTCATCCTATTTTCAACCATCAAGCTTGTTCGGTTTTCTTCAAAAACTGTATGTACATAAAAACAAAACTGACATAGAAATGAATCACAGCAGGAAAAGACTGATCAACAAGTGGATTGCTATTAAGCGTGCATAATTAGAGGTGCCGAAAGGAGTGCCTAATGAATCATATTATTTTGTAAACATTCATATAATGTTTTTAATTTGATTGCTTCTGTGAACTTTAAAATGGTAATGAAAAATTAAATGAGTTTCAAATCATTTTCTTTTTTTCCTAACAAATATTGTTGTACATCAATTCTGAGGGAATGTTCATTGCCCTCAAGAAATGTCTTCCTAGCATGACCCGGTAAGTCACTTGTAAAGCAAACAGCCAATCACGCAACCGTTACCCAACTCGTTGGTGGTATGATTTATTGTACAGTTGCATGTGCAATGTCACTAAATATTCCACTCCACGTCATGTTGTTGGTCAGTGCACATGTGCACACGCGAAAGCCCCAGGAACCACATCGTCGACGTCCGCGGGGCCTCCTGGGAAGGTACGTACGTAAATTGTCAAAATATTTGCACAAATCCCTAATTTCCATGGTGTTCCACGAGGTCTGCAAACAGATTAAAACCTCTCCATACGCTCGATGCGGATAGGCGGCGGCAGTCGATAATGATAATCGGCACGCGATTTCGTGCCGCTTCTATCGGCAACCGGCACTTGGTAGCCCCTGACCGAATGAAAAGCGTCCAGCGTCGACCGTTGGGCAGCAGCACGAGGGACCGAACAGGTCTGTCCCGGGATACACGTTGCCACTGAACGCGAAAGCTACATCTCGTTGTGGTGCCGTTGTTGCAGCTTGCCCCTTAACCAACGATCTCTGCCCGCTGTGATTGAATTAATGTTCGATTTAATAAGCCAACGCACGGCATGCGACGTCACGACCACGGGGCTGCAGCAAAGGCCCGGTGCATCGTCGGCGGCTGCGGCGTCGAGCGTGCTTTCCACACTGCGCCACACGATTTCGATTTCGGCGATCGAATTCAATCAAATATGTTGGACCATGTTTAACATCGGTTCCCACCACTTTACCGCCACGCCAATGCCGTCGTTTCCTAATGGACGATCACAAAACGTTCAAATTAGATCTGATGGGACGGCGCTATTTTTTTTCTGGTCAACGATTTTGCAAGCGCCAAGAAGCGCTGTAAGATGCGCGATAATGGAACACATGTTACTACCGCCGCCGGACTACACAGTGGCCAATTTGTTAATGCAATCCGTCCCATTCTACTCTGCGGCGCGTTTGTAGCAGCATGTACTCGGGCAGCAGCTACTCGACACGCGCGACTTGTGTGAAGTGTCTACACAAAAGGAAAATAAAACATTCAATTTTACAACTCCCCAGTACACAACACTGCATTACCTTTTGAGATGGTAATGAGGAACGATATTTGGCTGTTTCATTGCTGCCGGAACTAATTAATGAATAATTACTTGTGCTGCTACATCGTATCGATACCGGATGGCTACTGGAATCGTTGATGATTCCGCTGATGATGAATTGTGATGCAATGATAGGAAGGACTAAATTGATTGCTTCTTTGGGCATGCGTGACTTCTGTTGTTTTTGTATATTTTTGTAATTTTTTGTAATTTGTAGTAAATAGTACATTTTCTAGCAATTCTAACCAAGAAGAATGTAATTTAACAATGGCAGAGCTCCCGATACGGAAGAATGCTTACTCAAAGATTGCCCTCGCAGGTTGCATCCTTTGCGAGAAATGTCTGCCACGCGCATGTTTCTAAAAAATCAATATGGCAGCTATTTTATGTTCCACCCACACAGCAATGTTTACGATCCCAAAAAAAAAGGAAGACGATAACATCTCGTACGCAGAAGCACCAGCACCAGCATCCAAAGTAGCTAACCGTGGCATTCTTCGTTGCTATGCTGCGCTCACAGAAACAATACTCACCGTTGCTAGTAGGAATGAATCTTTTGACTCATGGGGACATAAAAAATAATTGCTCATCTACCGTTAAGCACGGAGAATAAAACGTGGCGATACACGTTCCGCGAAAATCAATCGATCATTTCCGCAGCAGAATCGAACCGTTGTCGTCCAAGCCAGAACTATATCTTCCTTTCTATCGCCCTCACACCAAGCGACAGCCTCATCCACAGCACACACGGATCGTAAACTTTTATTAATGTCAATATAAACAGCAACGAACCTTTCTCGACCGACTTCTTCTCGAGCCGTGCCATCGCAGGGCATGTCGACACACATAGTGATCGGGTGCGAGCATCATGGTCTTTTGCCTTTATGCCAGCAAACAGGGCCGGAATTCCAAGGGTATTTCGACTCCGAGTTCATGAATCGTCGTTCACAATGCCAATGCTTCTTTGCTCGCTTTGCAAAACCCATCCAAAATTAGCCTACATCTTCGACGTTCCCGGATCATACGCTGGAAAGGTTCTCGAAGGCCCAAGAAAGAAAGTCGTAATGATATAAACAATTTTACGAGCCCGATGGCAAACGTCTTTTTTACGATACCAGTAAAGATGCTGACGAACGGGCCCAGAACCCGGTTCCCTAGCCCCCGTTCTTCCCCAGCGACTGGGTCCCGACTGGGCCAAGGCCGAGACGACCGTCGAGAATGATTATTACCATTCCGCCGGGCGGCACTCCTCGGCTCTGCTAGCATTTACTCCATGCCTTAGGTCCTGTTGTACTCTGTTCTGTCCTTTGCTACGCGACGCTTTAGAGCTGCAGTCATTATAGGTCGCTTTGAGAGGATGCAAAATAGAAATTAAAAGCCCGGTAGGTGGCAGGCAGCA
>KI920562.1:11794-25592 GCA_000473525.2 Anopheles melas | reverse complement strand
AATCAGGCTGGCTCCATTTTCTTGCGTGATGTACTGCTCCCAAGAAAGTGGTTTCCGTCCTGAGGCGGTGGTTTGAATGGTGTCAGCTTAATGTCACTACACTTGGAAGGTGATGGCTCGTCCTCTCTCTCCGTCCTTCCTAGTCTGCTGCGGGGAAAATGAGAAGATAAATGTCCCCTTACACACACACACATCAACATCAACGCAGGAACAATCCGTGCATCCCGTCAGGCTGGCAGGCTGATGGGAGGAATGCCGATTTATGCGTGGAAAGCCTTTGAACGTCCTTTTCAAAGGTGAAGAGGGATGAGTGGTGTTGAGAGCGGGGAAAGAAATAAATGAAAACAGATTAAAACAAACAAACGCGTCAACAACGGCGAGGACACCGTAGTCACCGTAATCGAACCGATCGAGCGCACACCGATCGAAGCTGACGGTCGCCTGATGTCTAATGAAATTAATTAATTTAATCGAACAACATAAATTGGGTGATTGGGAGAACACTCGCCATGCCCCAATGCAGCCCACCCCACCCTCTCAGGCTTTTCGGGCTGAAGCTAAATTACATACCCAGAAAAACGCACGTCGGCTGGGTGATGCGCCACACATTAAGGGTGATGACGGATGGAAGAGAGGGAAACATAAATTCCACCTCGTTAAAGCCATGTTTATGCTCGCTTCTCTTAACTTTATCGAGCGGCGGCGGGCGGGATATGACGCCAGGCTGTTTACGCGCGCGCCTGCAATGAAGAAAGAAGAATGTGTGTGTATGTTGCGTGTGAAAAAAAAAGATAAAAAGGTTTAAAAAAAATGCATCCGATATGGTGTGATGCTGATGCTGGGCATTTTGAAATAAAGATTTTATTCGATCGTTACGGCACATTATGGTCGATTTTGTAACGAGTTGAGGTGTCATTTGTGACATCCATACTTTTATGAGAAAAGTTCCTATTTTTTTTTTTTCAAATAACCAGGGTTTTATTTTTGAATCAATTAATAAGGAATGCGTACTATCCGTTCCTAGGTTTATTACAAATAAACGTTTGGAAAAAGTTTAAATTGAATGCTGTCCTGAAATTAACTTTACACTCTTTGGTAATACGTTTATAGTCCTGTGCTCGCATATGATATGCTATACCGTCCATAAAACCCGTGCTATATGGTGTAACGCACACAAACGGTCATTTTATGACAGTTTTTTTTATCTGTCCACATTTTTGCTGTTTCAGAGTTCGATGGTTATTTTATGGTCAAAAGTAATAAAATTACACATGATCAAAATCTCAACCAAACGAGGCTCTAAGTGTTTGACTGTCGCCTTCAAAGGAATTAACCTTTTTGCTTGTGTTTTACCATTGTGTTTGAGGTATTTATCGTGGCTCTTTAGCTGTAATAGGCACAATAGCTACAAGGCTTTCAGGGACTGAAGAAGGAAAAATACGATTTCTTACTTCAGAGGATTGTTACTACACATAGTTTTAGAGAAATAATTAATATGATCATTTTGTTTAGTTATACATGGGATCCACATTTCTAATATATTTCCGATAGTTGACGGGTATATCGACAACACTTAGGCAATGATTGAGGTTTTTGTCCCAAAAAAACAATATCAATAGTACAATACCTGAACCTAATGACAGGTTTTTGAATTCTGTTAGAAACAAAGGTATTCTACGAAGACCAAAGAGACATACACAGAGATTAATGGGCTGATGTATTCGTCTCTTTCTAATCCTAACAATTTTGTATGCGGCTATGAGAAGGAAATTGAGTATGGCTCTGTTAGTATTTATCTGTATTCTTAGTACCTCTTGCTTCTGAAGGTTTGATTGAAGATCCAAGCAGCAGAAGCATATGTAATGATAGGAAAAACAAGGCAGCAGTAAGCTGATTTTAAGGAACAATTAAAAGCTTTTAAGTAATGAATTATTTGCCTGTTTGATAGTTCAGAGTATTTATCTGTCAACTTTCTACTCTTTTTCCCTTCCGTGCCCCTTCAGAGAGGCGAAAGAGATCCACGAGGTTCAACGCCTCTGTAATTATACAACAACAACATCTATCTGTCTACAGATATGCTAGTATACTTCGATTTAAAACCACCTCAATCCGATACTACGTGAAGCTTGCTCTGCAGGAGTACTACAGAGCAATGCTAACTCTGTTATATATTAGTATATCCCTATTAACATCATAATTATCTTTCCCAAGTGAACAGGAACATTCATGCACTATGCTATATCTATTAATTGTAAGCCAAGCTTTGAGTGTAAGATTAACACGTCTTACTGATGCGTGACGTCCATTGAATAGACTTGTTTTACAATGATTTGAGCTTAATCTGGCATCAAAAGACCAGGCATCGGACGATGAAACCCTCACACGCACACCTTTGCCCCCAAAAACTTGGCCCGATGTAAACTGCAGTGACACGAACACAACAAGCCAAAACAACACACCCTTATCGTAGAATATTTAATAATTCCCATCACTATCAGCCCGATTCCATCCTGGCCTGCCATGTGCCGCTCAGCACTCATTCCCCAGAATGCATGATTTATCGAGTCAAAAAGTTTAGCGTAAAAGTCGAAATCATGATTTATAAATTACTCTTACTCTCACCTCCGCTCTCCCTCACGCCATTGCTTTGCGCCGGTCATCCGTGATCAAGCCGGATGTAATCGTCACTTGGCAGCATCGTTATGGACGTACCGGGCGAACACTTGTGAAGAAAGCTCCAGAAAACTCGCAAAACTCCCAAAAACTAAACTCCCACCCACTATTGTTGTGCGGAACTTTATCCTTGTGCATCCTTCCGGCTAAAATTTGACCATTCCACGCGCGGCACCATGTGTGTGTGTGCACGGGAGAGTGGCAAGGGAAGAATGCGTTCGTGTGGACAGCACAAGTTTCTGAAGGCTTTCGAAACAACTGCTCTTCCGTGTCGCCGGAGATGCAACGAGTTCGTTTGTTCAGAGTTCCCCGAAGATCCTTCACAGTGTCTTCTCCAAACTTCTAGCCTCCAACTCCCGCCCCTTAGTGTGGTCTCTCTTGTTACTGCTTCCCGTCTGTTGTCCCAACAGAGTGGTGGCCACATTAGCCATATGATGTACGCCAAGCTAACCTCGGACAGCAGAACCCCTTGGTTCTTGGCTCGTTCCACAGCGGAGGGGAAACCCGTGCAACGGATATTGAAGCGTTTCGCTCACTTCGGCCCGGAAGGAAGTAAAGTTTTTATCTGTTAAACATACATTTGCGGTCGAGACGTGGATTAAGACTACCGGCCAATACCCTACCGTCTCCCGTGGGTACAGGCTTAAAATGTTTAAAGCGTTGCTCTTGCGGTGTCCGTGTGTATGCATGCAGTTTTGCATGTGCTAACCAATATTTTAGAACCATCCGGGCCACTTGAGCTGTACAGCACGTTGTACCACGCAACCAGCAAAACCCGCCTTATCACGTTGCATATAGCAGCAGCTTGTACAGCGTTTAACGTATTTAGGGGTTTTTGCGTTTGGTCTTAACTATTGCCAACGTTTTTGTCCAATAATATTTAATCCTTGCTTTCGCATTCTATAACACACACACATAGACACACACACACAAAAAACGACCTGCTTGGAATGCAAGGGGACGTTGGCTAGCTTTTGCATCTTCCACCGGACCGAGAAACAGCGTTTGAATTGACCAAAGATTTAGAAGTTTTTCCGGACCGTTCGCTGCTCGCTGTGAAGAGGGTTTGTATTTTGGGGTTTGCCAACAAGCATCGATTTTTTAATGGAATTTTGGGAAAGGTTGGGGATGGAAAGTTTATTTTATTTTTCACACAATAGCTGTTAGCACAGGAGCTGTTGAAAATTAATTTCACGATAAAATGTGGCTTCTAGTGGGCTATTATGTTGCTTGCAATGTTGTTCGCTCAGTGTAGAGAGTGGAATGTAGAATGTTTTTATAAAGAAAATGGGGCTTGGATCAAAGCAATGAAAACATCTTTCATTAAAGATAATATTGTTGATTGAAAATGAAAATGACATGATACAATTCCTACGGAACTCGAACCCAATGACGTATAACTGGAATATAACTGGACGAAATAATAAATAGTGATCTATTTTCATAAAGTAATAGAAAAGCTTTTAAGATCTATGAGACATTCGATGAAATACAAAAAATCGATGTTTTAATCCTTTATTTTTGAGATTTTATGGAGTCATTTACCGAGCCTGTAATTGTCTAAATGTTGTTCTCAAAAGGTACTAAACCGATCATCCAATTGAGAAATAAAACAAACCTACACGCAAATTAAATGCTTTCACCCGATCCAACAGCAATGCTTGTTATAAAATATCATATAAACTTAACATCAGTATACTCTTTAATATCTAATTTTAGATTCATACTAGATCCTTTAATGTATCTTTGAACCTGCAATCTTAACAGCGCTTTCAACGACAAACGAACGCACGAAAAATCAAAACCTCCAAAAATCTGATTGATGTTTTTGCTAAATTGATTTTCTTTCGGAAAATGGGTTTTTGTTTCACTTTGCTTCAACCGCGGCTGTTGCACCGAGCGACAAAATTACGATT
Source organism: Anopheles melas (assembly GCA_000473525.2). Taxonomy (NCBI): domain Eukaryota; kingdom Metazoa; phylum Arthropoda; class Insecta; order Diptera; family Culicidae; genus Anopheles; species Anopheles melas. Next base: position 21,003 of record KI920562.1, on the reverse strand, counting down.
TGCATCCAACGCAATCGCAATTGTTGCACACGCAGCGGGACCGTTTGAGTCAAATTCAATCGAATCGCTGCTGAAATTTAGTTTGTTACCCAAGCAACCCAACCCAGAAGCAAAACATCACACTGTAGCAAATGCACGCACACACAAAAAAAGCCTTTTTATTTGCACTGCAAACCTGAAACCAACTAAATACCAACCGAGAACAAAAACAAAACAGGTGAACTTAAACTAGAAATACTTCTAACCGTGAACGTAAACAGTCGCACCCCCCGCATTCAGCTGGGTCGGGTCGGGCGCACTAGTTTCGGTATTAGATCGGAACGCTCACTGAACACAATTTACATATTCCCCTTGCACCATCCCGCAGCCCGGCAAACCATTTCCAATAGCCAAATGGCTGCAGAACGCTGCGGCACGGGGGACGATTTAGAATTTAAATCTACACAACACGCCGACAGCGAAGCTACGACACAACGAATACGATTGCCCGCCATTTAATTGAATCAGGAATGCACTTTGTTGCAGCATGCAGCTTTCCGGCCTGATGGGACAGCATTAGACAGTGGGGCCGAGGCAGAGAATGCATTTTCAAATCGCAGTTTGCACTGGGGACAGCTTCGGACAAAAACCAACTTACACACACACACACTCTCTAACGACGACAAACTCTCGAAAGTGAACATGGACCAGCACGGTTGGTATGTTTGTAAAATAATAACGACATTTTTATGGCTCGTGTCGGTGTGTCCGTGGCAGGAAGTCTGTGTGGAAAATGGATGGGAAGCTTAGAGCTTTTCCTCCCGCGTGGCTGTTCTATGTGTCCCATGGCTCGCCTGGCAGCGATGGAAGCGTACCGGCAGATTCATTTCCGTCGGAATTTGTTATCTTCCGAGTGTGGAGATACTTCCCATTTTTTTTTCCTTTTGCTCCCCATTCGGCTAGTCTTTGTACTTTCGCATTCTCTTTATGACAATTGCACGGAAGGATGTATTGGAACACGGACGTTCAGATGGATCATTTTCACCCAGGCAAACAAAAGTCCCGGAAAATAAAACAGAAAAATGAAGGACGACAAGAATGCACACATAAAATTGTAAAGTGAATTAATATTATTCAATTCGACGGTGTGCACACCGAATTTTCCTCGTCCTTTCTTTGTGTGACGCAAGCGTGGATGGATCCCCGGGATCTGGATGCGAAAAGACAACATAATTTCCACTGACAATGTCCACAAGGAATAAGCTCACTCCATTCGAAAGGAAGTGTTACTTTCGACGTGACAGCGTCACCCGAGACTGCCAAACGCTGATGAACCATTTTTTAGACCGAGCGGAGGCCTTTGGAGGCGCATGCTTTCCCTTCCAATAAAAAAAAAACAGTCCGGAAAACGTGCGTCGAATGGTAATGCTGCGCCCACCTGCCAATGATTTCAATAACTAACAGCACCGTTTGGAGTTAAAATTCCCCAAGAATCAACTGAACTGAGCATGAAAAACACTACGGCGGCCTCGAGCGTCAGCCGCTGCTATCTGACTGGCGTGGAATATCTATTTGGAAATTGTCCCTTTTCCATCCCCCTTTCACTTGCTTTATCCCTCTCGCTCTCTCTCTCTCTCTCTCTCTCTCTCTCTCCCTTTCTTTCTCGTTTGTTATTATTATGGTAATCATTCGCTGAAATGTATTCCACCAAAGACACGTAGCGACTGGGGCAACTGGGTTGGGAGGTAGTTAAAAACCAGCCCAGAAAGTCTCATTGTAACACAGGACTAACTGGGATAGCGAAAAGGGCATTTGAAGCTTTGAAAAAAAAATACACCCAAAAGCGTCTGGAGTTGGGACCGTTCCCTTTTTTGTGTGTGTATAAATACATGATCCTAACTGCTGACTCTAGGACTCGATTAAAAAAAAACACACACACACACACAGTTTGATCTGAGCCCTTTTTCCAGGGACATTCATCAAAAAGGACAACGGAATGGAGTGAATTTGAAAATTGAATAAAATAATTGATTGAATTGATATTTGATTGATCCCACTGCTCGATTTGATATCGATTCTGCCGACCCAGTTGCTGGCGTACGGGAACGGGAATGGTTTTCCCAGTATATCTTTTTTTTTCCTTTCCCTTTTAGGGACTGTTTTGATTCACTGTTACCCAGGACACGCACACATACATACATGCACGCCCTTACGAGGGAGGGAAAAGGCCCTTCCGGGTACGGTTTGTTTGTTTGTGTAAAATCCGACGATCGAAAACAAAATGGAGCATAATTGGTACCGTAGACTCGTATTTGATGTCTGACCCCGGGTCTGACCATCTGTTGCCGAGTGAAATGGATAGCCTTTTTGTCTGTCGTGAAAGTAAGTGAAAAACGTGCATTACTATTGCAAAGCACAGCTGTGGGAAATAGTTAGAAGTGAATAGAAAAATGTAATTAATACAGTAAAGGAGAGGGATTTTTTCTAGGGAGGACTTATATTGGGCAACTGGAGAGTGTTATAATATTGATCAATTATTATATGAATCAATCGTATAGTAACTATTAGAAAAGCTTAGATAAACTACTTAGTAGCTGCAAATAAACGATACATTAACGTACGATACCTTTACCGCATTAAAATACTCGTAACGGATTGAAATCCCATATGTACTTAGCCGCCTAGAAGACACAGATGCTCTTAAATATATTCAACCACACTAGTTTTGTGCTCTCTGGAGAGTTGGATTAGCTCCGGCAATATCGGAACCACTTGTTTCACCTGAGGTCGTAGTCACCCGGAGTTGGCCGGAGTAGGCTGGAGCCGTCCGAAGTCAGCTAAAGTCGAGTAGAACCGACTCTGGACTCGGGACGACTCCAAATAACTTCGGAGTATTCTGGGAAACTCCAACTCCGGACGCGATTCCGGACGGCTCCAAATTATCTAGGGCGAACCTACCTTTCAAAGTCGTATCAGAATCAACTCCGAATTTTTGCCAACTTTACTCATCACTAGACACGACATGAAGTAATGTTCACGCTTTGGAAAAATATGTGCCTCAAAGTCGTATCAGAATCAACTCCGAATTTTTGCCAACTTTACTCATCACTAGACACGACATGAAGTAATGTTCACGCTTTGGAAAAATATGTGCCTTTCGTCTGATGAAGTGATTAATACTGTGAAATATAGCCAAATGATAGCCTTACCGTTGGGTTATAACACATTCAAGAGTTCAGAGCCACAACCAAAAGGCACAACATAAACAGGAATAGTTTATGCCTCTTAACTCAGAGCCACAACCAAAAGGCACAACATAAACAGGAATAGTTTATGCCTCTTAACTCAAAGCAGGATCCCAAAAAAGCAACTTAGTGACAAGAATCATCGCTCTTGTCAACAAAAGACAAACGTAACAAACTTAGTGAAAACAATAACTTTTCTGCAGAGAGCTCATAACTTCTATTAAATAAACATAAAACCAACTCCGAACATGGCAAGTCAGATTCGATCGGACTGTCAGGATAGTACTATGCCCATCCTACATCTATCGGCTTTAAAGATTCAAAGACATATGACTCTAGGCAGCCAAAGTCTATAGAGAGAGTAAGTCTCTGAATATGCTGTACCAAACAACCGTTTGAAGAACATAGGAGGATAGTTCTCCTCTCGCAAACTAGAAGGAGTAGAAGAATCTATTGACTTCTCATCTAAAGAGTTTAGTTATGTTCCCCTACCCAAAGTAAGCCTTCTAAACTGCGACGTTTCCAGTAAGGGAAACCTCTCATAGGGTCATATGAACGCGTAGACGATCAAGTGCCAAAAGTTCGCTTCGAAACAGTGTCACTTCGAACCTCAATTCTGCCTATTTCGGCAAAACGATAACCTTCCTTAACGATGTTTGACGGCCACCCTCGAAAGCGTGAGTTCAAAGTTATTACATGGCGATCGTATCCAAAATCGAACTTACTACAATATAAATGATCGTTCCCAACAGACTCAATATAAATCCAATCAAATACCGCTTTTATACCGAGTGTTTATCTTGAGACTTATTCCGAAAATCAAACAATCTCAATTTTGGATATATTAGAGTAAGATGAAAAAGCAACATTGTGAATTATGTCATCGTTAAAAAAAATATATATTAAAATTAAAAAAAAAACTTCATTAGTTTGTTCAGCACAAAACGTGTACTAAAATTATATACTAAAATTTACTGAAATGTATTATTCAAGAAAGAATTATCTCTATAAAGGTTATTAAGTAGTAAGAAACAAAAAGTTGTTCGAATAGTAAACGTACACAATGCAAAACTACACTTGATTGTTCCACAAAAGGAAATAAAATGATGAAAACAGAAAACCCAAATGCCCTGCTATCGCATCAATCCGACCCGGGCGAAAGCACTCAACTGCAAAGACGCTAAATCGCGAACAATCCAACGCGCTCCTTTTATTTTCCGTACGATTGCGATTGCTTAATTACCTTTAAATGTTTGCCAGTAGACAGCAGACAACATCGGATGTGAAATATATATTAAAAAAAAACCACACACACACACACATACATACAGAAAAATTGTGTGCTTCCGTCGCTTGCACGGTGCTGATGAACTCGTTAAAGCTCGCAGGGTTAGGATCATTAAGACCAAGTTGAGCATAATCCGTTTTCATCCTCAGCTCACTGCGGCTGTGTCTGCAGTTTTCCACCAACGGGTCGTTTTTTTCTACTACCCACACCCCATTCCTTCTCCATGCATTATAATAGTTTTTCCTCTTTTTGTCTGTCTGTGTGTATGTGTGTGTGTGTGTGTTTGTGTTTATGTGCCTGTGTTTCCGCGGGTAAACTTTCAAATTGTTCTTTTGCCTCAGTTTGGCGCGATTTTGCTTGCCCGTGTCGTGTTTTAGTGTCGCAGTTTGAGGCTCGATTTATGTTGTCCCTTTCTCGGGCTCGGGACGAATGCTGGACAGTGGGAAAACGCATTCACAAGATGATGAAGATAAACCCCCGCGACAAAGCCACCGCACAAAACCTTCCGCACAGCGCCGCCTTTGGCCGGAGTCAAAACGCTAATGGCAAACGAAAGCTAGAACCAGCGAACCACTAAGGCAATAAGCAAACAAACAAACAGCACAAACAAACAGCACAAACAAACAGACAAGCAAGCAAAACGAACGGATAAATAAACAGACAAACAGAACACGGAGCGAAACATGCAAATTAGCATCGTTTGGTGTGGCCTTTTGCCTGTACGTACGGTGGGAATCGTTGCAAAATTCGAATCCACGAATTTTCCACTAGTTTTGCGCACCAAAGAGTGGGTGGGTGAGTGGGCGAACATTATGTTATCCAATCCTGTTTCGCCCTTCGCCCCAAACCCCATTTAACCTTTTCAACTTGGCACATAGAAAGCTGGCATGCACCTGTGCTAAGTACAGGTGGAATTGGACACTCACACGCTGCTTGTGGTGTTGTGCCCGCCCTACACACTCACACACTGAGTGGTTTGAGCTAAAATCGAGAAAGAAAATGAGCAGTTTGGAGAGTTAGGTTTTGAAAAGATGTTCTTTTTTTTTTGGGGGAAATTGGATCCTTTATTTCGGCAGTAAGAGCCAACCAATCTATTGAAACCAGTTAACGACCCAGAACGGGGTTGGGTTTTGGATTCCAGTTTGGAGCCCCTTTTTGATGGCACCCAACAACGGCTGCAAACTTCATAAGCGTCATAATGGGATAAGTTTTAATGCGATACGGCCGTGCGCGCTCCGAACACCTACTAGCAAAAGCACGCAAAATACCATTTTCAAAGTTCGGGCTACAACTATCAACATCGCTTGCCACTTCTCTTAAAATAAAGCAAAAAAAAAACAACAGCAGAAAGTAAAGTCGCTACGAACTTTCGTGCTGGCAGATTTGCAATTAAAACTACTCGAAAATCACTTCCCCGCGGTTGAGCCGTACATCAGCATGCCGCTGGTTGGTGGTCCGGGTTTCGGGTCCGGTGATCACGCTGAGAGTGGCAAAACCGGAAGCAGTTGCATAGTGTCGAGTTCGAGCTGCGGACGCATCACAACTCTAGAAGCTTTTGTTGATGAATTAGAAATGAATCCGTTCGTTGCTGTTGAGCCGTGTGTATGGGCGAACAGTTAGTAGCTCGCTGGATGGGATGAAGAACGATGGGAGAAAATTCAATTAAAATAAATGATGAGATAGCCGGGATGATGTGCGCGATATGGTACGTGAGGTATATAGATAAGGAAGATGGAGGTTGCTAGCAAAAGGAAAAAAGAAATAATGAAACCCCCGCACTGAAGGACACAACCCACTTAAAATGGGTGGAAAATGACGGGAGACAGCAGACACATCGTCAAAGCACGTTTACGTCGGTAGTAATTACGTATTCATCCAGTTGTAGTTTGTAAAAGGGACAGTCGTCGTGTGGATGTGGAGTGCCCAGTGGGCAACGGGGAAGGGAAAGAATCGTGGGAAGAGATGGGTTGAGACAGGGTGAGATCAAGGCACGATTATCCGCTGAACAGTGAGTTGATAATCATTTCGCGATCTACTTTGAAGCGGTGAACTAATGGGAAAGTAATCGACGGTGGTGTTAAAGAAACAATTTCCAGTGTACTCAGCTAGTGTTAGTGGATGCAAACGATATGCCACGTTTATTGATATTTTACTGTTTGAGAGTTTTTTGTAAATTTATAAATTTATGCGTTATTTGGTATAGTATTCTATAGTAAGAGTATCATTAATGTCATTTTTATTACTATTATTGATTGATTCATTATATTCAATTTCATGGTTACATCTTTAGTTCTTTGGTTAAGTTTTGTACTTCTATCTTTCATTTAAACTTTGAAGTAATAGCTTTTTTGGCATTTAAAATAATCTTCGTTTCCTATTTATACTCTTTTGTTTCACTTTTGTTTAATTGCAATACCTACAATTTCGTTTTTGTTTATTTATTAGTTTTTTGTCATTAATTTTAATTCAAATGATCAATTGCTTAGCATTTTTGTAGTTTTGTTTTGCATCTCACAACGAACTAAAGGTTTTAATCAAACATGTAATGATAATTGGGTTTATTTTCGCTTACTTTTTACAATTATAATGATATTTAAAGCTTTTCGGACGCAAAACGTTATTGTTTTGTCTTTAAATCTGGCACAGCATTTTTTTAATAATATTTTTAATTAAAACTGCATTACAAAACGATCCCTCACTGAATTAATAAATGAATACCATTTTTACCTTCATTCGCATCTGCTTCTCTGCAAGGCTACTGAGCAAAAAAAAATGCAACAAACGGAAGCATATTTTTGGACCTCATTTCATTAACCAGCACTTCGCTTCGCTTTCGCGAATATCAAGCGTCAAGAAAATCAGTGCCCGACGGCCATACACGCGAGCGACCGTAACCCGCCCAGAAGGTGCCAACAGTGATTGATGCAATAAAGAAAGCTAATCCAATTTGTTTCTCATTTTTCGCACTTCCATTTCGGCGCTGACCAGCATTGGTTATGCTGCCGGTAGCCACTCCAAGCTTCACTCCAGCCGCTCCTTACTGGCGCGTAATCGCGTCGTCGGTTCTTTCCGGTTTTAAGAATTCCAGACATCAACTCGAGTGCTTTCTTTTCAGCTGGTTTTGGGAAGGGCAGCACACTCAAACACACAGAGAAAAAAGAAAAAAAAACCAGCACAGTTCTGGCATTGGCGTCAATTTAATTGAAATTAACTCACACAGTGGGAAAAGCGATAAAGAAAGAAAGCGAAAAACAAAAACAAAAACGCCAACGTAACGCGAAACTGCAACGCAGCTCGGCTTTCTTGCCGCACCGGGCTTTCCTTTCGCCCGGTATTATCGGTGCATTCCGTTGGATTTCAATTTTAATTACTGGGCATTATTATTCCAATCTCGCATTCGTCAAGTAGGGCAGCGGTGAGGGCGGATAGGATTAAAATAATAATAACAATAATTGAAAGTGAGCACTGGCATGGAATGGATCGGGTTCAGTGTTTTCCCCTTGCCGGGTTGGTACCACCGGTACATTGCTGTGTTTTGCCGCCGGTGTTCGACAAGGCTGTGAAAGGATGCTTTTTCCCTGTCTTTTTTAAAATTTGCCCAAAATGGTGGTAAAGAAATGGCTGCTGGATTACACAGCGAACATGCAAAGCGAGGACTCTCATTAGGCCGATTTGTAATGAAAATAATTCTTCAAAAGATGCACAAATTCACAAGTGGGGGGAAGGGCGCATAATCCCTCAAAAGAGTTTGAATAATTTGCAAAAATAAAGAAACAAGACGGACCGACAACAGGATTGAAAAGTAGCTTCTTTCTTTTTGAGCAGCAGTTTCGGCTGACAGGATAATGGGTCTGAAATAATATTACAGATGAATCATGTTCTACTACGCAGCAAAGCTAACTGATTTTGTCATAAAAACTACCAAATAAAATTAAACTTTTCTAGTTTTTTTTGTTTTCTCCTTTGCTTTCTTCTTACACTTATCGTTCGACATTATGTCCTACCTATGACCATAACTCATGGCATTAAAGGTTTCCTATACTCATCTGTACCACACACCACCTGATAGACAGATAGATAGCAAGACAATCTTCAGATGCCACAAGGGTTAGATACCCTTGTGGCCTGATCCTACAACACTATCATCATCAACAGTTCCGAATACAATGTTACTCAATACCGATGGTTTGATCTGTTCAACTGCTCTGTAAAACATCTAAAAGGCAAGAAAATTATACAAGAAATAAAATTCAGATTCATTAAATGCTAATCCACATCTAACATCACCGCTGATATAGTCAACTCTTCAAACTCTGTTTACAGTATAATAATCTTTTATAAATTATTCTCTCTGCTTAGTGATCATGAAGAAGCCCACCTAAAAGCTATTCATGATGAATCACGAAAGGACTCAAAGAAGACACACGATATCTTACTGACGATCACATGAAGACCTTCTGCTAGAGGGCCAGCATGAGGAAAACTAAATGTTTAATCTAAAAGAATACTTGGGCGAGACTTACTACATTAGGTCGGGTTTTACGGATGGAGAAATAAAGAAAGGACGATATATTACTGTCGAGCTGTAGGTAGGTTGTAGCTAAACAAACAAACGGACCAATTCTTCCTTGTAAGGAATCATTTAAAACATTATAGGTTGACCCGACTGAAACACGAAGCCGCTAGGATTGGATTGA
>KI920561.1:5532-22572 GCA_000473525.2 Anopheles melas | reverse complement strand
TATATATATGGCAGTTCAGTTTTTATTATTATTTAGGACAATGGTCTCCTGACACAAGGTGTATAGACAACACTTGAAATATTTAAAATTAAAATAAATACGTTACTTATTTGGTGGTAATATATTGCTATTAAATACAAATTCAGATTCAATTTCCTGACACGAGAAATCTTTGGATGCTTTGCGAGAAAGCATGCGAATTGAAAAGAAAATAAATGAAATGTCTATGTAAATTGCATATGCATGTGGTCCGTTTCTTAAACACAATTAATTCAACGAATATTTGTTCGTATCTGTTTATGTGCATCGCACAAAGGATTTAGTACGGTGTTCAAGACAGGGATGAGGTAGATTAATAATTCATCTAAAGAACTATCGGCTTATAAACAGTGCTATAGGTAAGCAACATATCGATACGCAGGCGATTGTTGTGCTAAAGAAGAGTAAGTAGATTAAAAACAAAAATTTAAATATAAACGAAGGCACAACAAATACATGATAATAAACCACTAGAAAATTTGCGTAGTTGGCGCAAAACTAATAATAATTGCAAAACTTATAATCAAGTCTCATATAACCCGTCCTCCCGTAATAAGGACTGACTATCTATCTATCTGGCTGCGTGGAACTCAATAAGTCTCGAAAGTCTGTATAGGGCCGGCATGACCGCGTACAGGACATTTAGCCAATACGACGAGAAGTAATAAGTAAATAAAGAAAAAAATCAAAATAATGGGGCCCTTCACGATTCTAGTCAGTTTTTTGTATGGAGTTTGACAGTTGGAGGCTGAAATCATGTAAACACTCCATACAAAACCACACAAAAAACTAGCCTGCAATTTTCAGTCTAGATTATTCTAGCCTCAAAGCTAGAATTAGATTCGAGTACCTGCTCGAAAAATAGCAAAACAAGGTGATGTAGACACATTTATCCCAAGGTACATTAAACAGATCAGGTGATTGAATCCAGAATCAAAGTGTATGTAGACCATGTGGTCTATTTTTGTTCAAAGAAGCTTTCTGGAGGCTTGACAAATACACAAAACACTTTTAAAATATTCATTCAAAAGCAGAAGCGATAAAAATAAGTCTTCTAAATTCATACACCTTGGGATAAGCCCACCTGTATATTATACTCACTTAGATAGCTTCTCGAAAACTTCTTTACAATGCAAACAGCTGACAGGCTGAAATTTCAGCCTACGAACTTAAAACGGAAATGGCCCCAATCATGACATTTTTTTTATTATATTGAATGTACTCGATGTCTACCAATAAGCACTTGCTTACATATTTCTTTCACCAATACATAATATTATCGTCATATTTTATAATTTACCGAAGAATGTCCCGGTAAGGTCAAATTTGTAAATAAACCTTAATAAAAAACCAAAAACGAATGAAGAGGTAAATATTAAAAAAAAACAAATAGTTTACCGTGGATTTTTTAAATAACATCTTTATTTGTAATAATAATAATAATAATAAAGTACTTTTAATAACAAAACAGCAGCATATTAAAAGAAACAAACAAATTAAATAGTAATGACATTTTTTTAAACAAAAGTTCTAGTTTCTCCTACAGCCTTGCTGAATGCTCTAACCACAAAACAGTCCAGTGGCGAAACGAGCACGTATGCCGTAATCAGTATGTCTGTCGCCAGTATTACTTTATTTTTATTGCAGCTAGTGAAAGTATCATTCGATGCTTTCCGGACGCGACCTCCTGCCTAAATCGTGTAGCGATTACATTCCCAGCTGGCTTCACTCGTGGTATTTTTTTTTCTCTCAACCTCCACTGGGATTCGCGGTAAACAGGTAGTGCTCCTGCTTAACACCCCAGATTGTGTATCGTATTCGGTATGTTGTGGTTGTGAGTAGATTAGGTTACGTCAGAAGCAGATTACTTTACCCTCGAATTGGGAGTGATTGACACGAGAGGTGTGTGTGTTAAAAATTGGAAACCACACATAAACTGCACACAAAAATGTATATTATAGTATAGTTTATTTTCTTTTATTTTTTCTTAGGACTAAGATTGGCTTGTTCGCATGTTATGTTGCCTATGATAGTTTTGTTTTGGCAATATTTCACTTGATATATAATAAAACAGTATCAATTAAAATTTGCTCAAATCAATTACTGCTACTTTTTTATTGTTACACAGGTTTAGTCCGGTATAGTATACATGCATTAGAGGAAGGAATGCGGCAAATGGCTATTGGCGCGGTTTCCTAGTAGTACCGGTACCACACCAAAACAAGGAATGCATCGATATCGGTTAATATATGTTTTAGTGTTGTTTTGCGTTTGCATTGTTTCTTATACCTATAGCAGCCATGCAACACTACTAAAGCCGGTGTCGATGGAATGTTATGCGTAGATAGCGTGTGCTACCAAAAGTACTTCACCCGGGGTTAAGCAGCCCTTTCTCGCTTTCGTTTAGTAAACGATTTTATATTTTTGATGTCCGTCTTTAACGGGACGAGTTTTAAAAGTTTCAAAATGAAGTACAGGTTCCAATTAATTAACTGTTACAGTTCAAACGGAGAGCAAATACTTGCCAACTTGCTCGTTTGATGGTTAACTATGGACTGATTTATTACAAAAGAAGGCATAGGCTACTATGACTAAGAAGCGAGATTCTGCTAAGGCAAAATCTACGTTTGGTAAACCAACGTTTTGTATTTGATACTTCTTTCAACATATTATTAAGCTTAATCTGATATCACGTAGAGGTTTCAGTAGAGTCGAGTAATTTCCAAATAGTTTGATATTTGACCACGCAAGTGAATATTACTATGAATCCATAGAAATCAAACTAAACATTTGCTACTACTTAGTACGACAGCTCTCTTCTTAAGCTTAAGCGCTGATGATGATTAAGCAAACCGGCTGTCATCGGGTGCACTAAAATGATGGTAGTACAATTGTGCCTAAAACGGTTAACCTATACGGTTGGGCATTCCACAGTAATTGAGCACCTCCGAGACCTGCATTAACGATACGGTTGTTTATTAAAATAAGACGATTCATCTGGTAGCACACTGTACTTGTGCTGCAGACATTTTGATAGCCACTGGCATACTCGCCCGTGTGACCCGCGGCACGTTACGGTTGGTTGAACTGCGAGTAACAATCTGGAAAACGTAAAAGCAGAGTTTAACGGCTAATTTCTTCTCAAGCCACCCGGCATGGACACTTCTAGCAGATTAAGTGATACAGAAAACGGGTGCTTTCATCGATGGGCCAGACGAGTGGTCTTGGTTTCACACGAACCTCTCGGGTGAGTGGTTGAAAATGGACGAAATCTATTAGATAATCCACGTAATAATCATCGCTGCTGCAGCAAATACAGGCAAGACAAGCGCACTCAATGCGACCGTCCAGTTTCCCATTGATGACTTATATGGGCTTCGTAATCAGGTCATTCTTGATTGAAGTTAATATACCACGAAGCGCATCAGCTAATAGCGTCGAAACATTACCTCCAATTATAGTAAGGGAAAATATGTCAAACGGCTGTAGTTTAATGAGAAAGATAAGGCAAAAAGTAGTAGAAAAAATGGCAATACAAACCCGTACCATTCAAATCCAACCTCAGAAAAAAATTGACTAAGTTGTCAGAGCTATATTTGTCAGATAGATGCTACGAGCATAACATAAAAATAAAATAACATAAATCATCCAATCAAATGCACAAATACCATGGGCACCAATTGATTCATGACGATAAGAAGGATTGCCATGCATTTCAATGGACTATGCTGATGATTGCACTAGACATTGATCTCAACGGTGCACTCGACCTGTGTGCAAAATACCTGCTTATCACCATCCGAGTAAAAATTATTATGTCTGCAAGATTAAATGTCGTAGTCGTACCGGCGTTTCGGTGGAAGCAACATCCTTGCATGATGTATACCCACATTAATTTTGGTTCATTGATACACAATTATTAACACTTTTGTATGTTACTTTCATTCCAATATGTGCTACGAACAAATGACAAACAGTTTAATTACTTGATGGGAACAATGGAGCTTAATACCTTAGGAATTAAGTTTATATAAGGGGAATTGTTTGAACTCCTAATTTCGTAATTTGAACCCAAATCACTACACATACGACTCCTTGCCTTGGCGATTGAGTAATCTCTAAACGGTCTAAAGCACTACACTCACATGTGCTCCCTCTTCCACGCACCTAAAACACACACACCCAAGCACGCATGCACGCGCGCACCATACGCCCAACCACATATCACTTTCATTCCCCGCGTTTCATCTCATCAAATTGGCAATGGTTTCTAGTGTGAGGCCGTCGCCGCCAACACCAGGTGTGGTGATGGTGGCGGCGCCTTACGTTCCGTTCCTTCGATTGTCCGTGGTCAGTGTTGGGTAAGATGATCATGGGTAAGAGAGGGAAATCGGTCATGATATGAAAAGCGCTGGAAAGCGCAGACTGGGGACGGTTCCATGGAAGGTTCCGGTAGTGAATTATGCTGTCTTCATGCTCCGACTGATCTGTGTGCTACATTACTTCTGGGTTGTGTGGTGCGCCTGTGTAGTGTTTGGATCGATTGTAACATAGACACACTTTTTCGGTTCAGCACCGTGGCCGAGTGCCGCCTGTTACGAGGCAAGGGGCACCAAATGCAATGTAGAGCCTCGTACATTTGCTAGTTGATGAATTGCCATGCATGCGCTGAAAGCCATAGAAGGGGTGTGTGTTTGTATGTGCATGATATGGTAATTTTATCGCTTCCCTTAAGCTGCCGCTGCCGTCGGAAGACATTATCACATGAGGACAAACCTTTTTTTTCTTTCGTTTTTTTTTGTCACAGCTGCGTGCCACCTAAACGCCAATGTTATTATAGACCCATACACTGGGCCCCACAGAATTAATCGTTTTTCAGCTATTCGTGCTGCTGTTGTGGCTGCTGAAATATCACGATGTGTGACACGGATTTAGAGCAACCAATGTTTAGGCTTTTTTGAATTCAAATTACATCAAGAGCAACGACACCTAAAACATGAACATTTTAGGGTTAAAGAGCATCATTTGTATTCCTAACGAGCAGACCGAGGTGCTCACGCAAACACTAGTGTCGTCTATTTATGTGCTATATTTAGCGTTCAAGTGAGTAGCTAACTATCGTAGATTTTCCAATCTTTTATATAGTACAATTAATGAACTATTAGGCATGATGATGTTGCCCAACATGCAGTTTATGTTCTTGAACTGCATGAAACGGTGCCAAAATATTAAAACTTTATTGTTGCTATTTTTTAAACGGTACATCACCAGCCATTCGATTACTATTGTGCATATAATTCGGCGTAATTTAAATACGTATCATATTCAATTTACATACCTTGACATGAGCTTGAGATAAATGGTTAAAATTTTAGGTCGTAACAATTAGCCTCCCTAAGATCTCAAGATAAAATCTCATCTCATTTAAATCATCAACTAATAAGAACGCAATCATTTATATCGCAAGCTAATCTTATTCACAACAGCAAAAGCAAAATATATTCTTATTTTAATACTAACGCAAGGGAACTAATCCATTGACTTTCAATAACTAATAGCTTCTCATCATTAGTATTTTAATTTGACACTTGCAAAATAAGTTATAAACCGATTCTTTCCCTCTTTTATGAGTTGTTGCTTCGACTAACGTTGACGATACATCACGTATCGAAAAAGGCCTTTATAAACTAGTATCTTGCCACGTACATCGATGTGCACGACCTTGCCACTGTGTAGCGGGGGCCAGATTGGACACGGTGTGTTTAACTAAAAGCTTTCGGAATTATGCACAGTGTTTCTTGTTAGTAAGATATTCTATGCATACAACATCTAAACCAAATTTTTTCCAAAAGAATTACGTTCCCGATAGAATTGCATCGCAGAATCGCTACGATACATCACTTTGAACTTCAATGGGAGTAATCAGCTAATGAAGAGAACAAAAATTTGCTAAATGTATTTTATAGGAGTGTTAAATGATTCAATAGAGGGTGGTCCCATGGTGCAGTCGTCAACTCACCACGACTTAATAAAATGTCCGTCGTGGGTTCAAGGCTCATATGGACCGTCCCCCCGTAGCAAAGACTTGACTTGATCTATCCGACTGCGTGGTCTCAAAATAAGTCTTTGAAAGCCTTTATAAGCCATGCCGGGCATGGTCACGTAGATCGCTTCGCCAATAAGAAGAACATGATGCTATCCTTCGCCTTCATGAGGGAGGTGATTCGTCTGGCTCATCCGCAAAATTCTATCTATGAAAAATTGTACAGTATATTTCACCTGTTTTTCACAGTGATATTATAGCGTTTGCAGTGAATTACAGGTTTATGTGTTGTTGTTTCAATACGTCTATCATTGCCATAAATTGGATGCAGAAGCAGGAGAAAATAGTAGTACGACAAGAAAAAGTCATAATATATAACACAATCAACCAACAATTCATTTACAGCCTCATTTGCGTCGTAATCTTTATGCAGCGTACATCGTTCAAGCATTCAGCCTTTTTGTGTGCATACAAATAGGTCACTAGTCTTTTATTTTTGCGCTACACCCTGAAAATGTAAACAAACAGCCTTTCTTCCTACTGGAGCCGTCCCATCAAAGTTCATTGCAGTTATTATGCAACCGATCGCTGTGGTGAAGCTTACACGGGAAGATTACTTGATCAATACGCGGGCTCGAATAGATTCGGCGTGCATGGGAAGCACTAGTAACCCCGATGCTAGTGTTTTGCTAAGCAATAGATACACAAAGTGAATGTAAGCGTCGAGTGCGTATTGTAGCTGTGAATATTCGAAAGACTGACGACTTCTTCGGTCGTTTGCTACGGCTGTAGTCCTACGCAATCACACGACATATCCCAAAGCGCGAAAGGACTGTTATTTCAACGCTGTTGGTCCGATGCAAGAGAATCGTTAGCTATTCGTAAGCTGATGGATTTTTATACCCTTTTGTGCTTACCATCATCGCCGCAGGTCTGACGACTAAGCGATGGTCAATGAACCGGTAATATAATTGAAGATTTTGTTTTTACGCGCAAGATGCCGCTTTTAAGACGTACAGTACACAAAAAAAAGTCTAATATTTGTAAAGTTTAGCAAACATAAAATGGTCAATCATTTTAGAATGGTGTTTTTTTTAAATTGTTGAGTAAGTTGTGCGAAATTCGTTGATATTAGAAAAATAACAAAAGAGCCTCAAAACTACATGTACGTTTTCACAGTCTATTTCCAAACGTGTTCTATGAGCTTTCAACATGTGTGAGTTTTATTTTACAATCCATGAAAGTTACCAAAAGCGTGATTTCATTAGTATATCGGAGGCACGATATGAAAGATGAATTACTTCATAAACTGCGTATGTATACATACGCACATGAAATTGGAAAACTGTTTTCCACTCAAGTACGGTTTCGCTATCTTTCTGCCGCCTTTCGGTACTCGTTTAAAACCCTTACCCGACAGGAAAGTGAAACGAAGCGCGTCTTGGTGCGCTGATTGCATAAGGTGAAAAATTTGCTTAATTTTTCTGCTGTCCAGTTGCAATTTGTGTGAGGACAGCAGCGGCTTAGCTAATGTTCAACGCGGGAACATCTTTGGCCGTATGCTAGGCACATAAAACCGTGTACTGACGATGTATCGTAACAGCAGGTTCTTTTTTATCACATGTCCCGTTTTAATACATTCGCCTGCTAACACTCGTTACCTGCGTTAATCGATGAAGAAATCTGGAAATACCCGATTTAATATCTGACTGAAAAGTCAACTTTTTATTTTTAATTTTGTAAGGGATGGCCAAGCCGTATTGCTTTAATAACGAAACAAAAAATTTACATAACTTTATAACACACTTATTCACTATCATACAACAACTTCTACAATACAACAAGAATGCCGAGAAACAACTATCGCTTACAATTGATTGGATATGTACATTAACAACAGATTGACTTATTATATTACATGTACATTAACAACAGATTGACTTATTATATTATTGACTTAACAGATTGGTACCACTAGATATGTAATCTTTCTGAGCATCGACTTTGTATAAGCAATGTATGATTATCATACATTGTCTATAATACTTAAGCCAAATTTAACAAAACGTAACCTTGATGCTGTAACAACGGAAAAACAATTGATGCTACAATTGCTACAATGCTACAACCTACAATTAAATGAACCAATGTGTCACCTTTGAGTCATATTAAATTTTCATGATCAAAAACGACTACTAGTCTTGCTTTGCTACATATCAATAGGCCAATTAGAGTTCTGTAAAAATCATAATAATAATAATAATCAATAATCAAGAGGAACTAATGGTAAATGTCCTAATTCATAAAATGTGCGAGTTATTTGCGGTCAGCGCCAACTGGTAGACAATTTGCGCAGTAGAATAAATTATTTGTTATCCTATTCTAATATAATATTTTAAGTATTTTATGCGTCATTAGGAAGTCTTTTTCCTATTTTTGTAATAGAAAATGCCATCTTTTTTCTAAAACGTCTTTTTAATTGAGTGAATCATTTTGTCAATTGATAAAGGCATTGATAACAAGATTTTCGCAAAAAAAACGCTATTGGAACAAATTAAACATTAAAAGTATGTATAAGTTGTGCCGAAATACAAATGATATGCAGCTGTATTTCAAATCAATTTAAAAAGCAAAATTTGAAAATCTCTTTTGTCTCACTAGAGTAATGTATTGCGATCAGCGATGCCAGTAGGTCGTAAAACTTAAGTTGGTAATAAATGTACGATACACTGACCAGTGGATCATTTGCATCGTCGATATCAACAACAGGCCCAGGCCCGTTACGTTTATACTTAGTAAAGCCAAATCCATTAACATAGGTTTTATGGTAGCTTCGTAATTATGCTGTTTGTTGCTTTATAGCTGCCACACTACTTAGGTCGACCTCACAAGTCGCATAAAAATGGCGCCGGGAATAGACAAACGCTAGACAAAATGTACAATTCATATTTGATTTGTGACGAAATGGTAAACGATATTAGTTTATGGCACCATTTGCCGGATGATCGGGAACATTGGTAGCGGCTACCGTTTCAAGAAACACTGACGATGCTGTCGAAGTACTATGATTATAAAAAAATCGAACGACGTGACAGGTTTGTAAGGTTTCTATACGCAAAATCATTCGCCCGTCGGTATACTCAATGCACAGAGAGATACTCACACCCAAAGAGGTAGTTATTAGCTGTCTACTGAAGCCGAATAGCTTTTATTTGCGCATCCATCACCATAAACTTGCTTATTCAACACAAACCGACGTGTGATGAGTTTTTTTTTTCGAAATTATCGAAACGGAACTGGTTAGAGAAGCTGAACCTGTTGTAAATATTTGATTACTAGATCACTAACAAGCCGGTCGCGTGGTACAGTTGTCAATTCATACGACTTAACAACCTGCCCGTCATGGGTTCAAGCACCAAATGGACCGTGCTGCCATACCTAGAAATGACTATCCTGCTTTGGGGGCTAATCCAAAAGTCATTGAAAGCCAACCCCACAAGTGGTACAGACAGGCCTTTACCGACAACGGTTGTTGAGCCAAAGAAGAAGAAGAAGATCACTAACAAGATAAAGATGATGTGATAGTTTGATGGGGATGTGGAGTCATTATTAGCATCAACACAGATCAACACTATCTTATAATGTGTTATATCTCTCACTTTATATATCGTCAGGAATTATTTAGTTGTAGCACGCGCATCCTATATCATGAAACTTGTGTCTTGACACATTCACATTCTGACCTGATGAAAGGAAGAGTTATAGAAAGTATGTTATTTATTATGGTAATTTCACTGCGTCTCTTTTACAATTGTCTGAAAATTGTCAATATCGAAACGGTTTGTTCATGGTTATTAAGTCATATGATTTCTTCAGACATACTGAAGCAAATTCATACTAAGCCATAACCAAAAGGCAATACATCAAAAGGTGCATCACTTTGGTTAAGATTGAAGCACTTCGTTACCATCTGTTTTCTCGCACAATGTCCTATTACGTTACCCATCTGAACAATTGCTCTTCTATGTTTACACCCATAGCTTAATGACTTTTGGGCACGTAAATGATACGACGAAGTAGATGATCTTATACCCGCTGTTTCATTAGGTGTCGCAAAAGCTCCCCAAATGCCCAACAATAATCTGGTGCAGATGTATGCTTGTACGGTGTGTTGTAAATACTACTGGGATTATTTTTGTCTTATTTGTTGCCCGTGCATATCGTGACCGACATACTTGATATTTTGACACAGTACTATCGAAGCCATCATATGATTAGTCTATTTTCACTCACACAGGTCACATGCAGTGTTTTGCACACCGGAGGAGGTGTAAGATCTTCACTTCGCAGGCATGTTTGCAAATGAAGAACTCAACGGCGCCGTTGCAAAAGATCCCCACGCCTCGGGCAAGCAGAAGAGATTGGGGAGAGTGTCTATGCTAGATCGCTATACAGTTTAAAGTTATACAATCACGTAACATACGAAAACCGGGGACGATATCGTAGTTAAAGATGGTGATTCTACTGATGTCTCGAGACAGTGTATAAGGGCACCATGCTGCATTCGGGACTGCAAGCTTCACTATCAGCGAATGCTCATGATGCAATCGAACTAGCAAATTGTGCGATCTGGTAAAAAGTGTACATTACATTTCGTGCATTTCTTATGTCTGTACATTCCACTCTCCACCTTCGAAGAAAACAACGGTATAAATTTGAGAGGGAATATGTTAGGGAATATGATCCACTACGGATGGCTCTTGAAGCTGTGCTGCGATATTTCACCGCGAGCGCCTGACCTTTGCTATAAGTCAGCATCATTATTATCATTATTTAGGAATAATAAATTATACAATTTTAGAAGCCTTTTCATAAAGGTAATTTTCCATTAACAGTATGATTTCAAAACCATATTGATCGATCTTCAAATGGAGTAACGAGTTCAAAAAATTATATACACATTTGCGATGATGCAAATAATTTGTATAAGATTAACAAAAACATCACCCAGTTTATATAAAAATACAAAATATAAATAATACAAAAACATAATACAGTTTATATAAATAATACAAAAATACTACATTTACGGAACATTACGCGTCTGCTTGCTATTGTCCTTGGAACGATACATAACTACACTCCGCCTCACAATAACACAAACTATCTTAATCCTATTACCACCTTTAGTTGCATTGATGTTGATGATCATGTTTTGAAGCTCAGTAGTAGTTGTAGCCGTACAAGCGTTGAATCTTTAATTCGAACTTGAAACAACCATTAGCCCAGTCTCCACACCGTACGCTATCTGCATTATTTATAGATAATTGGCAATATCATACAATATGCAAAATACGCCCTGCATGCTATGGAACTTCTTTTGCAATGTACTTGCAACATTCGTTTTAAATAAAGCTATTGACCTGATGACAGCGATGATGACATGCTTCATGTGAGTGCAATGGTACAATTTTCATACCTATCTAAATGCAAAATTTTATTTTTGGTAAAACCCTTTTGTGTGTATATACACTTGATATTTACATCACAGCACCACGCTTCATAAAATTGGAAAATAAATTTGTAGGAGAGCAAAACTATTACATATCTAAATTATTTGTATTACTGACTAACGATCGACGAACGGTATCATCAATCACGCAGTGGTTACTTTCTTTCTCTCCACGTGAAACATACGAATGCCATAGTTTTCTGCGATTGTATGCGTTTGTTCGTTTGGTACGATTTTATCTTTTAAGAGGCTATAATCAGTCGTTTAACTTTTCGCTCAGCGCTTATGCAACAGAATAGGCAAACACAGTAGAACACGATAAAAACAAATCCATCATTGGAACGCGTAAAACACATAACGAGTTAAAACCATTTTTTCTGCCATAGAACAATGTGTGTATGTATTGTTACGCATAAGGCGCCAGCTAACAATCGAGGCGAACGTTTGGTGATCGGAAGGTTCGTTGTTTCACATTTGCCAGTTTTCGGCCATGTAGCGCAAACGACGCAATGCGGGTGCAAAGCCAGTGAAGCATGTGTGGACACGACACGATCGATCGATCATTCCCCGTTTGCCCTGTTAATGTCGGATTCGTAGCGAGGACTCCCCAGCCGTTTGTAACGCATGCGCATGTGGTGAGGAATTGTGTTGTTTTTGGGGCAATTTCCCCGGAATATTGAACGTAATAGGCTAGCGTGTTTTTGAGCATAGGATTAACAGTGCTCTAGAAATGAAAAATGCAAATCCTTGCTTTATTTTGCACGAAAGATATTTAGTATTGGGTGAAGCTGCGTGGAATTGATCACATTTAATTCTACATAGCAGAGTTGTATTATTTTAAAAAAGCTCTTTTCCAGCTATCCCACCGCCACTTCAATCGAATTAACAAACGAACGAGGCGTGACAAATGCAACAATAAAATCACCAAAAGAAACGGCCACCGATTCGATGCCACCACCTATGTTTTGTGAATGAAACGCTAACATGTCTACGTGAAAGGTGTATCGACGGGAATGGCAATGATGATTGAGCACGCGATAATGCGTAACAAAGGTTAATAGCAACGCCACCGAGGCTAATTAAAGTGACGTGATGTGATTATTTCATTTTGTTTGCAAATAAAACCTACGTTTCTCGGTATGCTTTGTGTAAGGATTCACAATCAAACCATTCGCACTTTACAGTTAATTGGAAGGGAATTGTTTTGAATAAAAACAAAATATACCAACAAATTCTAAGAAAGATATGTAAAATATAATTTCTTATCATTTCGATTTGACAACATGCTGTGAAGGATGTACGAATGCTTGTTCCGATACATAATAACATAATTATACACAACGTTTTTAAAGTAAATGACTACCTTTAATAACGGAGGATGTAGACTCTCCTGAAAGTTCGCTAAAACAAAACATACAATTTAAAACCCATCTTCCTAGTCATCACTATGTCCAACAACAACTGTTATGGATCGAAATGATCGAAACCAGATGAAAGTAAAAGTCAATGGCAGATGCGTAAGCTACGCTTTATGGTGTTCGTACAAGCGCCCGTATGTAACACAGGTCCCACAATCGCCAACCTTAATAGCAAAAATAGAATTTCGACAAATCATGAAGCATTACTACTACCCCTTCCATCGTATGTCTGGCCGAATCGTATGTTTGGTCACTATCAACGTGCCCCGAGCAGCCAAACTGTACAACGAGTTCGACTATGACATTTTGATTTCCTGGTTACCTTTGCAGCCGATAAAGTGCTAGACTCACCGGGACTTGAGTAACAGGTTCCCTATCTATCCTTCGCACGGGGTGAACCTTTTCCACCAGGCAGCAATCCGTTCAGCAATTTCAAAGGCTTCTGAACTGGTGGTGGGGCTAGTAAGTGAGAGCACAAGCCATTTTCGACTTTGTGGGTATTTTCAGCGCGCAAGTAGCGACTGTCCATTATCGAATCGCAGTCGTGAGCGTATGGTAGCGTATGGTGAATATTATGCAATCGGTAGACTATGGTTGGTGCTCAATCCTGTGCCGAAAAGGCTACACATAAGAAAGTAGAGGACTGTTGCTTCTTGCTACAGTTCGTAATAAGAAGCAAGCACCGCCGTGAGCCAGTCCTTCGTAACGGCACTCTAGCGACACCAGCAGTGGAAGTCACGGCCACGGGACGACCTCTTACGACTATTATGTAATTGTTGTTTGTGCTTTTTATTACAAATTTCTTCAAAATGAGGCGCTTTTTGTTAATCACATATAATAAACAAGATAAGGTTTATAGTAAATTACGTTATGCATAGTTGAATCTTAATGATCATTATGAAGTAACGATCACAAAACGTGCTATTCGTTCAAGTAACCAAGTTTTGTGAAAATAAGAATACTTACAGAACTGCTTCTGCTAAATATTGTCAATTTCTAATAACATATGTTCAATATTATAGCGACGTATGCTCCAAGCTCACTGCATAATTTATGCGTTTGTTCTGATTCCACCAAACATACAGTGGCAAAATAACACCTGATTATTATGTTTCTGTGTACTTTGCCTTTATCTACTGTTTACCCGTTAGCCAGTCACAGTCATTTCGTTCATCCGTTTTATGAAAGACCTGTTCCGCTCCCGCGTTGCTTGTATCCGGGAAAGTGATACAAAGACTAACATTGATTGACGAACGTTGTATAACACATCAAAGTCGGCCACATATTTTTGATTTGATCTATTTTTCGGAACACGCAAGTGTTTAGGTGATCAATAAACGATATCCGTCATACTGCTGTCTGCCCGGTGAATGATTTATATTGCACATTTTCCCCCAAGCCTGTGTTTAAGTTGTAGTTGTAATTGTGGAAGCTCGGGGATGGTAATATTTGGGCCATGTCAACCGATCCAAATATGATTACGCATTGGTTCCTCCGCTCATTTCGTTCCTCATTTTCTGGCATCGCTGCCATCGATCTGTGTTTGACGCTCGTCATGTATCAGAGCTCTAATTTTATAGTGGAAAAAGTGCCTCTATTATATGATCTATTATGCAGCCCTGCGCTCAACTGTCCTGGATCGAATTTAAAAGGGATGATTACATAACTGACACTGCTTCGAAAATTTCAGATAATCTTGTGACAAATAATCCTAACTATCGCTGCAAAATTTAATGGTAATGGGGCTTAAAACTCTAACGTAATAGGCCTTTGGGCAAACATGAACATCAGCCACAGGAAGACTTTGTCGCACAGATTTTACTGCGCTGATTTTAGCGAGCCGATTCAAGTCTACCGCACGAAGCAAATGTACAAATTACGTTTCTTGTCGGATTCCCATATATTGTACATGCAGCAATATCATCGCAAATTTATGGCCAAAGGTCCATCTCTTTGTCTTCGAATGGATTTGACCTTCGGAACGATTATTGCTTAAGAAAAGTAGTACACTGAAGAGCAACTCCTCACTGCGTCCCTCGAAAAGAAAAGTAAAAGTAGCAAAGCCGTTCCAGAAAAGATTGGTAAAAAAGCGAACATACCCACAGGAGAAGATGGAGAAGCAGGAAAAAACAATCCCCAAAAAAGTGATTGTACGCATTCCACATAGCCTCCGGTTGTGACGTGACCGAGAAAAGAAGTTGTATCGTATCGTTCGTACACGCCTAAATGAGTGAAGAGCGTAGGAAGAGGCTATGTGAAAGAAGTGTGCCGCAAGAAAAGAAAACAAAATTAAGATTTGACCAAAAAACGACTGTTTACCAGCAAAGCAGAAGATCATGTTGGAAAATCCAATCTACATTATACCTTACGATTATTATGCAATGGGTGTGTGCGTTGCTTGATGGGTCTGATATCCTAAAAGGGATTGAAGAGTGATCATAAAATGGACACTTTTGAATGCACCTTACGTACCATGTACGGGAAGATTGCAGTTGAGGTTTAAATACTTGATAGGAGGAGCTCGTCCTGCAAGAATCTCGATACATCGAGTAACATTTAATCAAGCGTAAACGATTGTATTGACCTGCTTGCGTTTATTTCTTTTCAATAAAATCACGTACTTGGATAAGTTGTCGCGGTCACAGATACGATGTATTAGCTCTTTGGTTATTATTTTGCTTCCTTGTATATCACATATTAACAAATTAATTAATGGTAAAGTATGTATCTACTACATCTACATAACATAACTACATAATATTGCTAAAATTCCGCTGTCAACGTTTATAAAGCTTTTCATACATTGGTGAAGGTCACTCTACGATCATCACCCATACCACAGCAAACCTATGGAGCATCCTTGATAAAAATATCCAATCCCCATACAAAGGATACCTCACTACTCTTTGATTGTAAGTTGTAAGTTGATGTTAAGGTCAACAACCGTTTAGGTGTGAATGGTACTTTGTCACAGTTTGATTGGCAAATTTTTACTTAATCCTCATTTTATGTAGTTATTTAAGACATCTACTGCAAATGTAATGTTGTCATTAAGAAAAAACGATTAAATTGGTTGGTAATTTTAAACAATTATTTTAATAAATTGTTTTTATTTTTAATTTCTTACATTGAAATGAACAAACGACGGAAAAACAAACTCAAAATTAGTAAAAAAATACTTTAGTAAGTAATGAGTTGAACTTCATGTCCCAACAAATATAGATCACGTGCTATATGCTCCCCTATGCGGTTGTAATTTCCAGAGTTTCATGGCCTTAAAGGTTCACCATAAGCGAAAACTACATTGATCTTGACACCTCTATGAAGCTGCGGAACAAACAACCTCTGAATGAGTTGATTTGTATTTCAACTACCTACCATCGGGAGGAACCGATACTCAATGCATAGTGTACGTATTGTTTGATCTTTTTCACATATGCTAGTGGTTAATAGTTGAATATAAATACACCATTACTCATTTGTTAAACACGAACAAATGGCAGAGTCTGACTCAGAAGACGTAAAACATAATAAGATAGTACCCATTCATTAGCTTAAGAAAGCATTGGTTTTGCTATTTTCATTTAACTATACGAAAATCATGTTTTTTAAACTTTTCCGTTAATACATAATATTTCATTATTTACTAATCGTAGCTGACAGGCCATTAAAAAAATAGTGTCTATGGTTTTTTTTTTGCACAAACTCGTGCAATTAGGAAAAAATGTTTATAGAGTCTCAAATAGTATAGATACAGTCAGTCCAAAAAGTATCCAGCTGAATATTTTACAGAAAAAGGCGAATTATGGCCGCAATACGTATGGGGCGATAAAAATAATGATGAGGTTTGATAAAGCGACTACCAATACACACGTACTGCTAAAAATAAGCATTTAAATAGTGCAGTAACAACCAAAATACATAAAAAACTAAAAAAGTCGTTTGATGGGCAAAAAGTATTCGTCCATCTAGCTTTTTAATTATTTATGCTGGACAAACACTACGTAGACGTGAATTAAATTTATTAT
>KI920560.1:4456-21867 GCA_000473525.2 Anopheles melas | reverse complement strand
ATAATAATAATAATAATAATAATAATAATAATAATAATAATAATAATAATAATAATAATAATAATAATAAGATTATTAGATCTACATTGCATACTTTAAGGCGTTTGCATCATGCAACTTTTGAAAAAGTATTGCGAAGGTAATTTTCATCGTCTATTCGTAGTGAATAGTTTTCTGATTGTTCTTTCTTGCTTCTACATGGTTGTTTGCCGAGTGGTATAAAAATATCCGAAAAATATAGTACGTAATATCCTATTAATAGTTTTTGCAGGTATAAAATCTGTTCACAAACAACAGAACCATTCAATCGCAATAGAAAAAAAAATATTTTCACAAACAACAAAGGACGCATCGTCCAGCACTCTTTCTCACATCATCGACCGTCTTTGATTCATCTGAAGAAGCGGATTATGCAGTAAAGTTTTTTTTTTCCTTCCAATTCCGTCTACTATCTTCATGTACAATCCAGCCCCATTTCGAGCGAAAATCCCCTTGAACTCGATACTTCCTCACAAAGGTTAAGCATTCAGCACGAAGACGATGGAAATCACCTTGATCTCGGGAAAATCTCAGCTCCAAACTACAAAAAAATGCCTATATTGTTGAACCGGCAAACGTTCTTTGTTTTTGCTTCCTGCCGCTTTCTACGGAACCGGAAATTAACCTTCCGACTATCATCACCACTTTGCCCTTCTTCCCACTTCTTGCTCATCCAAGGAGCTCTTGTCCACTGGTCGGGAGACAAATCGGCGCTCACAAAAACGCAATCAATGGCTCTGAGAGGGTGAAGCAAAGCAAAGCAAAGTAAACAGAAATCAATAAGCCGATTGTTTATTGCTCGCCATTGAGGGGAACACCGACGTGGGGGAATGCTTTTCTGCTCCAAGTTTACTTAGGCACGCAAACTGGAACGAAGGGAAGAAACAAAACGAGCAGAAAAATTCACCTAATGATTATTGTTATTTTCACGATTATTTAAGCACGCGTTGACTGTGGGGTGGGCCAATTTCCCGAAAAGGGATGATGCGGTGCGAAGACGTGCGATGGTTTGAGTTTGTCTTTTCGAGCAGTGCGTGTAGTTCAGTGCACGTATCGATTTTCGACCAAACCGAACACGGCAAAATGGATACAAAAGTCAACAGTCGACAGATTCTTCCCAAAACGTGCTGAACACAACAATGATCAACTAACAATGAAGAGAATAACTGTCTTGCAAGCGATTACTATAAAGGATTCTATGCAGGGCATTTTTTTGCAATGACAGTGGCAAAGTATGAAACCAACAGAACGTGATGCATAAATCCCGCTGCCTATATCGATCTATCTGCTATCTCGCTGGTGCAATCAGTCGTTCATCGAATCGTAACAGTTTCGTTTCACATTTTATGGCACATTTTCCCGAGCCAACAATGACACCGAATTTGAAAGCCGTGGGAGGTTGTGGGTCAGCTCTGTTTTATTTTTAAAATGACGACCAGCAAATGATGATATCATTTATCGCCGCCGGCAGCGTTCGGTTGCGCAGGGATAGACTAGGGAGCGATAAATTTACCCACAATTTACGGTCAGTTAATCGAATTTTATTTCATTCCAACGGTCATCGTTTTCAGCTGCTCCCATTAATGGCTATACTTTCACCGTGCTCATTGGCAGCGGATAGGGCAGAACAGCAGGCCGATGAATAAAAGCTGTCCTTTGCTTTAATTGCCCTGTGGGTTGGCCGGCGCTTATGAAGCTTGGTTTGATAAAAGGCTCCGTACGCTTTGACAAGAACGAATGTGCCGGTTTTGTCGAACAAACATGAAAGGGAGAGGCCGGCATGAGCAGCAGCAGATATTAGTAACGTGCCGAAAAGCTTGCAGAAGCTTTCTGCAAATGCCCTTGCCGCCGATGGGGAAGACAAACGATCATGGCAGGCGACGGTGGGCGGAATATCCTTTCAAGAAGCATAGCCTCAAGCAGTACCGGGCGCACACAGAGAACCAATCACAACCGACCCGGGAGACAATGGCAAGCTTAAACTTTTGATCTGCCTTTCATGGTTCAACCGACCGGATCGGAACCTGCCGGAGAGGCTACTTCGAATGCATCCAAAGTCTGGCAGGTCCGGGCGGCAGTGTGTCAGAGCATGGCTGTATGCTTCGTATCCCGGCAAAGGGTTGGAGGCTTTTAATTTGTTTTCTGCGAAGAATCAACATCACTTTCATGTTGCTTTCATACTGAATTGCATCCTTTGCTACTTGCGGCAGTAGGGCATGCATACAGCCTGGCGGAGTTGTGCATACTACCGGCATCGGACGATTTGTTCGCATTACAGCCCCTTACAGCTGCCCCTGTACGAGTGCAGAATTAGCTTCAAAGCAGGAATGAAATTTAGATCAAATTTGGGGGTGCACAGCATGCCTTAAGATGCGAGCATCCGGAAGGTACAACGGGAACACGTAGTAAGCTCCATTCTGAAGCAACAAATCCTCCCGCTGCTGAGCGAGTTCACCGAAATTCGGGCAAGCTTAGAGAATTAGCTTCCGATACGATCGCACAGGTGCACAGGTGGCGAAGTTTTGGCAGCAGAATGTTTGCATGTAATGAAGGCGAAAATTGCTGGAGGTAAACGGAGGAAGCAGCAAATTTCATAGAACCCCACACGTGCTTGAAAGCCGGAAGGGAGTTGTTGGCGAAGGATGCGTACCGTATTCTGACGTCCACTTTTCGTTTGTCGCAAGACGGTTTCGGTCGTAGTTGCTATCGCTTTAGCCACATGTCGTTCTTGAATGCTGCTACACAAGCCGGGTTCTAGAGGCGGGATGGTGTTTCAGCTGGGTTAGGTTGGGTAATATATTGTAACGTGCCAGATTGCAAGACTGGCGCTTGAGTGAAAGCTTCTTGTGTGCTTTGAGCAGACATAGGAATGGTTTATTGTCCAAAAAGCAAATGTCAGAAGAGTTGAGGTGCAGCGTCTGACGTCTTTGGTCTCTGTTTCATATGATGTGCCGTGTAAGCAGACTAATTGCCAATTAAATAGCAAGTGCAGCAGTATCGTGGATAGTTCGGGAAAGCGTATCTCGTCTGAAGCTCTAATTGATCGATGTATTCTAGTTTGGGATACAAAACATTTCGAATTCTTGCGATGCTTAAAAAAAAGTTTCCTCTGAAATTAAAATACCTCAATAGCCGTTTTGCCAAAGGAAAAAGCTGCTTCGGCTCTTAGAATGTCAGCTTACTAGCGCTGCATAAAACATTTCACTGTTATTTTTAGGCGCAATTTCGAAACACAAAAAAAGCAACACTATTCCGAGATGGGATGTGGGCCACCAAACCGCGTAAGTGCACAGTTGTGTGTCTCCATCGAGTCAAACCCTTCACTATACCCGCCCGCTAAAAAATAACCCTCCCCCCCACGTACAGCCACATCAACCGAAACCGAAACGGTTGTCAACAGACCGAAACCTGCATTGTACCCGGTGGTATGGTGTTTTGGAAAAACGGCACAAGATTTATGTGCCACAAGCTTTTCGGCATTCTCGCATATCGCGCTCGATGCCCAAACGGCGCAAGAACCCAGTCCCAGTGACCGCGTTTGTGTTCGCGCTCGTCGGCGGGCATTCGGTTGTTGTCGACCAGTCTGGGGAACATTTGAATGAATACAGCGCCGTCGGAAAATTTATTCCTAAACTCGCTTTTGCGGGCATTAAATTGTCAATAAATCTTCGACTCGTCCAAAAGATCGAGTTTCTGGCGAGCGGACTGCGTGAACCACGGACCGCACTCTTCGGGGCTGCAGTCATTGCAATGTACCCTGGTTGGCATTAAGTCGGTACCGATTGGGTGGTATTTCTCTTTTCATCTTGACAGGGGGTTTAAGCCGTAAGGAGATGCCTTTGTGGAATGTTTTTTCTTCGCAAACGTAACATTATGTTATTGTGTTGTCAAAGCAATAGTAAAAGTAGCTATAAGTAATAAGTAAATGTTTCATCATATCGGTTTATTTTGTTACATTATTTTAATGTAACAGGTTTTACACACAAAATGTTCCATTACGTTATTTAGTGGCATTTACACATCATCCTCACTCTTTCTATCATGCTCACCGAAGGTTTCACAAATAATAAATTTTCCAATTTTCCTGAAAATGACCGCGAATGACTCGTTACACTTACCGTCTGGCGGCACATCACAATACAGCCTTTTCGGTCTCATCGATGAACATTTTTTCCTCCTCTCCCCTGACGGTCGGAACGTATTTTGTGCTGCTTTTTTGCAAAACTTTTTTTCGCATTGCTATATTTTTTCTCCCTTCATTTCATTGAATGATTCTACCAGCATATTTATTTTCTTCACATCCTTCCTTCCTTCCTTCCTTCCTTCATTCAGTCTCAATCTACCCATTGAACGCCAAACTCACTGTTTAGTCAGAGGACAAAAACTGGAAATCTAATAAATATTTCCATGATTTGGTCGGGAACTGTTCGTTTTGCTCGTTCTCCTCGTTTTGCCCTCCTCGATCGCTCAATGCCGGCCCGATGGCAACGGGCATGCTTTTGTGTGTTTCCACCGTCAATTCGTATTCGTGTGGTTGTACTATGTTTCCTTTTGCGATGGATTTTTCTCTACATTTGTTTCGATTCTTTTTCGCAAACAATTGAGGTTAGCAAAAACCAACACCGTGCCGAACCGTTTTGCTGAATGGGAAATGTGTGTTCCTTCCCTCCCCCCTTAAAGCATAGGATTGTCAAGCGACCGACCCTCGGCCAAAGGGGGCCAGTGTTTGTCGAGCAGAAAAGTAGATTATGGATATCATCCCTCCCGGTTGGCGACAGACAGTATGAAAGCGCTGCAGCATTCGAACAGCATTAGTAAATGGAATTCTAATCTTTGCCTCCTTTAACAACACCACACAAACGCTCACTCAAGGTTAGGGGCAGAAGCAGCAAGACGTTCGGGGAGACAAAATTACCGTGGTTGGAATTATGCTTACCGCTTCCGACGGACTCGAGCACTAGGTTTATGCTGTGCGTCTTATCTGTGACGTTATCTTGTCCAGCTGTGAAGGCTTAATTACGCTAAGCTTGCTGGCAATATTTCCGGATGTCATTTTTGTGAACGGTAGAAGAAAGAGATAAGCACTATTTGTACAGCGAATTATATTTAACGCACACTACTGTGTGCGCGCCTTCCGGGCCAATTCATCAAGATAGGAACAGTCAACAGTGCCCAAAGAGGGGTATAACCTTTTTAAGGTGGTTTTTCTGTTGCAGAACGGATTTTTTTTTTTCTTATCTTCTGTGATTTGTCTTAATTCATCCTCAAATTTAAGGCAAACAGCTTCGTTGAAAGTTTTAATTGGTTTCAACGAAACGTTTAATTTACACTACTTCACGTTGCACCTGTTTAAATAGTGTGGCGAAAGCTGCGGGGAAAATCTTATCCTAGCTAAGCAAAAACAAAAAACGACCGGCAAAAAGTCCTTTCCTACCGTAGAGAAAATTGAAATAATGACACCAAAACGTCCAAAATGTCACAGTAGTGTCAGCGTTTGCTTACGCCAAAAAAGAAATATAAATATAGCAGAGAAGCATTTCGAGATGTGCTTTCCGCCCTGGCTGGAGTGCGGCGTTATACGAGCTGCCAGCCGATGATGCTGTGGTTTCGGAGATGTCAGATTCGCCCGTCCAGAAGCTTTTAATCCGTTTCCCATTTTTCCGACGCTTGCTGCCGCTAGAAAACGTTGCCGTCAAGACATCAACGGAATCTGTCGGTTTGAGCGACGTACAGATATTCAAATATGATACACTTCCCAAAAGGGAATTTCCCTATTTTCCCTCGATCCGGCGTAGACCGTAAGAAGAAGAAAAAAAAAGTAACAACGAAAGCAACCATTTTGCTGAAGAGATCTAGGAATTTGGCTGAATCCAGAAACAGACCACAAAAGAAATAAAAACAGCTCCGCCACTTTCTCAACCGTTGGCCATTCCTTCTTTCTTTCTGTTTGATTGTGAACGGCTTCTTCTTTCTATTTTCATTTGAGGAAACCATCCAGTCAGCAGTTTATGCTTTCCGTCACTATCTAGCTCCCTCACCGGAAAGTAGTGTGCATCTGCACTCGATTAGTGTAGCGGAAAATATGTTCCGGCGGTTCATTATGCTACCACAGTCGGGCAGACCCCTCTCCTCCGTGGCCTCCTACCGGAAAGCCGTCTCGGCCGGCGCTCTTGTGCTGTTTCGTGGTCAGGTTCTTGTCTTGATCTTGTGCATCGCTTTGCATCGTCGTTGCACACTTTGATGAGCACGATTCTTCATCGCTTTCCACTGCTGCTGTAGTTGTGTGAGTTTTCTAAGCTTTCTCACCACTCCATGAAGGAAGTGGCGTGCTGGGGAGCAGTAAAAGGGAAGGCCTGTCGACTTTCTCCGTCAACTTACTGGTCTCGCAGGGAATGGCTTGCTTTCTTTTAAGACGGCGATTTTCCGGCACTGAGTTCTTATACGATGCATGCGATTTATGCTGTCTGGCTTTCGCTAGCTAGGGTTTAACTGTGTGGGAATTTTAAATTCGTTATTGAAACATTGTTGAAATGTTATCATTACATCAAGCTAGTGCAGTAGGTAAATAAAAATATTCTTCCGATTACTTTTTATGATACAACAAGAAAATCTATACTTTGCAAGATATAAATAATAAATAATAATCAAATACATTTTAATCTTTTTTGCCCAGTATGCCGGTCAAGAGCTGCCCTGTACCCACTAGTGAAGTGGGCTTGGCTTGCAGTGACTTTTTGTTACCATAGCAGGATAGTCAGTCCTACGTATGGGGACACGGTCTACTTGGGGCTTGAACCCATGACGGGCATATTGTTAAGCCGTTCGAGTTGACGACTGTACCACCAGACCGGCCCGAGTTAAGTTATTTTATCACGGTCATACTAAAATTTTTCATTTTAATATTTGTTCTCATTTCGGGCTTTGTTTATTCATATTCAGCAAAAATTCATTCAACAGACTTTGACTGCAAGTTTAGGAATCGATTATTAGCAAAAATCTGATCACTACACAACACCAATAGATAGAATGTTTCATAAGAAATCTTTCTCTTGAAGAAATAAATAAATAAAATAACTGATTCATGAATGGATTCAATTCCTTGATGCTTCATGCAATTCAATACAATAGCTCTTCCATGGTATGGAACATAAATTCCTTAAACGGTATAAAACACAGCAATAAATTTAATAAGCAGCTAGTTGACTGCTTCCCAACTACTAAAGGTAACTTCCCTCAACTGCTATGCTACTAGACACAACAGGCAAGTTGAAAGATTTAATAGCTTTATAGACTTCACTGGAACTTCATCCCATCGCTCCCAACCAACTCTCCAGGGGTGTGGGGAGGGTACAAAGTGCATTAAAAAACAACCTACTGGTTGGCATGTGTGTGTGGCTCCTTGTGTGTATAATGTCTTACTTCGACCGTCTTCCAACGTCCCAGACTGTGTCAACCTGGTCATCGAAGCGCTGGAAGTGCTGGTCGAACCGGCCTTTGCCCGTTTATTTAGTGTTTACTGTCCATCGGGATCATTTTCTTTTCCATTCACACTACCACACAACAGACACACGGACTCACCGAGCAAGACCAACTTTTTGCCTGGTGTGAAGCGAACAAGAACGGGTGTAAAGCAAGTACGCAACATGACCGCAAGAAAGTTTCTTGGCCTGTCTCAGGGAAGGGAGCGCGGGCCTTGGCGTGGCGTACGAGTAGGTAAATGAAAACAATTAATGTTTTTCGTCCCAGACCGGTTGCTGCCGATTACCCTTGCCCTTGTGCCACGACTGCTTACGACCGGGCAGGGAATTGGCACACTTGCTGCGGGAGTCGTTTCTGTTCCCTGTACATCCCCTTTTCCCCCCGCCCCCCATATCAACCCCTTTTTCTCCCGGCCCGGTCAACGATGATTGTACAAGCAACAATCTCCTGTCGGTGGTGGCGAGCACTCCCCTCCCCTCTTTTAGAATTGTTTGCACTGGCCGGTCGGTTTGTTGAAGTCCTGTAAGGACGAGATAAGAAAACTCATCCCCTTTACGCTCTCTTTGTTCCCCTCACTCACCCGCCACCTCTCTGTTTTCTCCATCTCTTGTCGTTAAAGGGGAGTTTGGCTTTACCGAGGCGCCAACTGTTTGCCAAACACAGACACAGGCGACAACGTTTTGCAATGGTTGATCACGGCGCATCGGACCAGGCCTTCCGTTCCTGCGTGGCTGTACTGTGTCTGCCCGTTTTTTTCTAATCTTTTGTTTTTCTGTGCTTTCCTTCTCGGCCGGTATTTATGTGTATTTACATGCCTCACCGAATCAATTTCACTCAATTTAACTTCTGCTTCTCGAGGGCTATTACCAGTCTGGACAGGAAAGCGTGCCACTGCCGTTTGATGATGGTGCACAAGGTGAACATGGTGGTTGAGCTGGTGAATGGCGGGACTGCCGTACCTTGTCGACCGTAAAATGGATGGTGATCGATGACTCTATTAGTAATTCGGCTAATTTACTACAGCCGGCGGCGTCCTCGGGCAATGTCATGTACTGCAGCCACAAATCATTAACTCCGATGCTTGTGTTTTTTTGCTTGCTGATTGAATTAATCATTGCAAGTGAGTGTTTGAATAACAAGAATTTGGATTGTAGTTTCTGCTCGTAATTGGTTTTATTTGAAAGCTTAGCGATGATTATGTTTCAATAAATATCAATGAAACGATTTGAAAATAAGTCACCATCCCTAGAATATTGACCTTATGATGATAACATTCATTCCAATAAATTAATAATACTTCACGTGCAATCTCTTTTCAGCTCAACACCACCGGTTCCATCGGGCGGAATCGGTGTTAGATAAATATGATTAGAATAAATTCAAATAACTTCTGCTTGCTGAACATTACTGGTGACCGTGCATAGTTATGTAACGCATGCTAACATAGCGAGCAATTAATGCAACACAACTAGGTCACAAGACAAACCGACCGGCCATTTCGGTCGCCCTCTCCACCTCGCCACACTATTCATCGATGCATTCAAACTAATTCAAACTAATTTCATGTAGAAAACACCAAGCGCCCCTTTCCTGCGATCCCACAAACCACGCGCCAACTCAAGCGTGTGCCGACAGAATGCGACAGAACAATTCGAACGCAACCGGCAGAGAGATCAACACATTCGACAGGCGTGTTGCTAAACTGCACCACCTTCCCAGTTCCCTTCCCTGCTTCTAAAACGGCCCACTGACTCCAGAGGGTAATGAATATGAAATGCTAATGAGACTACAATAAATATTAATCAACGACTGCACTATAAATGTAAATATCACCTCATAAATTAATGAGGCCCCAGTGAGGCAAGGCGGAAAGGTTAGCCCGCTCCTGCACACGCTGTACCCATTGGCCGGTCGTTCGCCAATCGTTCTACTGTGCGATAATGATCTAAATTATTATTAGCGGTCACACGCAGCGAAAAGCCCTGCCCCGTACCAAACTAGTGCCTTGCTCGCCATTGTGGTGCCACTCGGTTTGGTGTTTGGCGCTTTCACCTCCCACCGGAGACGCATAATTAAGGTCGAACTGCATTGAAAAGTCAATACCGAAGCGGAGCGACCAGGCTTCAAACGCATCAATCGATGCGGATGCGTTGCCAATAAGCGATGGATATCCGGGTTTGGTTACCGGAGCGCATTCGGGTGCCGGAGCTGCAAACACATACGGTTCCGGGGCTGTGACTTTACGGTATTGGGGGATCAGTGTTTTACGGTCGCTTTAGTCGGCATGGTGATGTTGAGTTCGTGCGCGTGTATAATGTTTGATTTTTCGCCATTGTTACAGCTTCCTTCGCTCTCTCTCGCTCACACACTAATTGTAGGAATTCAAGCGTTCTACTCAGACAAAAACTATTCATAAAACAATTTTCCACTTATTCTGTACTTGTTTTCCTCGCGCTGTTGCATTTTCATCTTGCATTCATTATGCACCTTTTCACGGGAAGGGTGCGGTGCGAGCAGTCTTAATCGAAAAACTTTCAGTGCAGCTGAACTTTTATCTTTCAACTCAAACCCCCCACTCTCGGCCCTGTCGGTCATAAATTATCCTGCCTGGTGTCTTACGGGAAGCGTTGTTTCACTGTTTCACACTGCTGTAGAGGGCAAATCCAGAGCGAAAGGATGGAGCTCTTAGCAAAAATCCATTTTCCCCGGACGCGCTCTCGCACACAGCCGAATGTTTATTTATTGTTTTAACAACTTTTTCACTTATCGGCTTCGAAGCGTTCCCCCCTCCTCTCCCGCTCACTTTCTAGTTTCGATCGTACCAATCACTTCCGGGGTAGTGCATCGATCCCTTCCGTTTCGAAGAGCTTGTAGTTGCAGAAGGCTTTTTTCTACCGCGCGTCGTCTGTGGACGCTCCGAACGGTCCGGGTGCGTGGCGAAGGGATTGCGCGTGCCGTTGGAGGTGGTGAGCAGCTGGTAGCGGTGTGACAGCCCTTCGTAACGCTCGATAGCATCCGCGTCCGGGCCGGTGTTTGATCCTGCCCGGGGTGCATCCTCGACCGAGGCCGATCCCTGCTCCAGACTCGCCGCAATGTCCTTGCGTCGTGTTGCACCGGCCGTCATGACCATTACGGTGGGGTTCATTGTTTCCATGTGGTCCTTGAGGCAGCTTTGCAGCAGATTGAGAAAGTACAGGAACGCCAGCAGCGTGAGCGCGGACAGTGCAGCCCCTTTGCCCTTGCCCGATTTGCCGCCGTGTGATGGGGGGCCCGGCCACAGTGGCGGCAGCGAGTGAATGATGGACGGTGGCGGTGATTGATGGTGCGGTGGTGGCGGTGGTGGAGGATGAGGGGGCGGTGGTGGGTGGTAATCGTATCCGCCGGAGCTACCGTGTGCGCTGGCCCCGTACCCGTCGCCCGACGAGCTAAACTTCATCCCGTACCCTTGCGAACCATCGCCGGCGGCAACGAGCGAATGCACCGGATGATGACCGAACGAGTGGCCCGAATAGAACGGAGAGCCACCGGGCGAAAGGTCGTACGGTGAGCCGTAGCCCGGTGCGAGCGGCATGGTCGGTTCTAGCCCGCCGGATGCGTACGACGGGTTGAAGCGATTCTGTACGAGCTGGCTGCGATCGACGGCTCGCGGAATGACAGCACCGATCGAGTTCACCACCATCGTCGCTGCAATGCAACTGCAGCACCGGTTGCCCCAACGCATCGCAGCAAGCCTTTTGTTTTGTTGCGAGCATGCAACCTGACACCGAAAGGCAGGACCGTTGCGATGCGCAGCAACGTGAGCGTGTGCGAGAAAGTGCGCGCTGGAATGCGAGTGGGTAATGGTGCGAAGGAGCGGAGAGGAAAATTAAAAGAAAATGCCCATTAAAACCATATGCTTAATCTGCACCGAGCCGCATCGTCGGGGGAGGAAAACTCGTACCAGAAAGTGACAATTCGTCGCTCCAATGCGGCCGTGTGGGTTGAAGTGGGGGAGAAAAGTGGTAGCTTGTTACTGCTGGTCTTGTTTTATCACGAGATGTAATCAAAGAACACGCTGCTCAGAGTCGGTATCGATGCAGTTAAAGAAAAATAAAAAATAAAAGAGCATGAACGAGTAGGGCAGAGAATATCGTATTGCTTCGAATTACGGACTCTTTAATATTTCCTAACTAAATCAATTTTAATCGATCAAATTGCTCGCTTTACTACAGCAAACCTTCTACATTTGAGGAAAACAAATAAAGTACCAAGAATTTTACTCAAAGCAAAGAAAAATTCATTAAATTACATCGATATTTGGATTCATATTCCGGACATTTTCGAGCTCATGTTTCAAATTACGGACGATTTGATTAATATTCCGGACAGCCTCAAAATTCCTATTATAATCTTCAAATTTACACACACACACTACACCTTTTTAGTTTTTTAACTTGTTTCAAGGTCTGGACACTTGATTCTGGATGTCGGTGTGCTCCTAGAAGGACAGAACGACGATTTTAAGTGCAACGGGATTTGGATGTTGTTTTTCTCTCGTAGATGTATATACTCCAAAAACTGCTACGCGAATTGACGGTCTTTTCCGTACGGCCATCAATGCACTTGTTACATAAATCTTCAAATATCAAAAATATAATAAATATATTCAAAAAATATAATAAATATATTTTCTTGTCATTATCATTGTGTAAAAACATATTTTTTTGCAATAAATCATAATTTACTTTGGCTGTTCGGAATTGAAGACAAGATAAAAAATTAGCTTCGAATTTCGGACAGAATTAAAAACGCATTGTTATGAATTTAGAGCACAATATGATAAAACACTGTTGTTTTCACGTTGATAACTACTTTTTCAATGGATTCCGATATAATTCAATGCACGTGGACGCGATTAATAGGAATTGTCGAGGAAATAACACCGTGGCGTGGGTTTGAAGCAAAACCGCTAAGAATGCGTCTGGTGTTGAACTGACCGAACGAAAATATTTATTTACTGTGGCATCGGAACCTTCAGGGGTCAGACACATTTTTTAATGTATTCTAGTAGATCATGGTAATTATTTAAAATGCGTTATGGCCAGGGACTAGATATGAAGAAATTCAGCAAAGACATAACAAATGTCCGGAATTTGAAGTTGTCCGTAATTTGAATCAGAATAGCAATTAAGTAAGAATTAACTAGTATCTTTGATTCGTGTGTAATCAAAATGTTGCATTTTTTTGCCCCAAAACCACATTATAGTAATACTTAATAATTTATTTAACAAATGCTGCAACTATACGGTACCTGCAACTTCAAACAATTATTTCGGTCTCATTTTTGATCGTTCAAATATAGAGCAGAACCCTTTTTCTGTGGTTACATTCTTTTCGAGTTTTGTAATAATTGGCGCTTTGGTTTTTGATTAACATTGTTTCAAGCATTGTTTTACGATATGATATTATTGGATGAAATGTAGTAAGAACTTTTTCGCTTTCATGTTTCAGCTTGTTCATGATTAAAAATGAAATCAAAATCGTTTTTTTTTTCAAGTCCTTCGTGGAATATCTCAGGATTGAGTAGGTTTTATTGTGTAAATGGTATTTTTCCCAGTAATTTTTATGATATCCATACGCATGCTTCATTTTCCTTAGCGCTGGAATATGCTTTGAAGGAAACAGCAAAACAATGCATCATATCGAAATTCCAGCGCTATGTTCACCATCATGATTTGACAATGTTCATGTAAAGTGAAAAATTTCTGGCCTGCACACTTTTGAAGAGTGTTTTTGTGCCACATTTAGATCACTGTTTAGATTGTTATGATATTTTTTCACTTTGCACATACGAACAATGCGTGTAAAACAAGCAAAGATGCAAGGTGGCACTCACTCGATGGAAACATTCCACACAAAAGCTGGAGAAAATGTGAGCTAAAAATTAAACAGAAGCTATGTCACATTACACCGATTGCCACATTTGTGGCCTGGAAATTGACGCATGGGATGTGTCCACTGGTGAGCCCGGGGCAGTGAACCATTTGACCCGCTGTGAAAACCGCCGTTGGTCGTTTGGATCGTTTAATCTCTTCACAACCCACCCGCAGACGCAAACGCTGGCAAAACTCGGAAAGCCAAAACTACCAAAGCGCAGGGACGAGGAAGAATGACACATGGATTATAAAAAGGACTAAAGAATAAAAAAGCTGTTCCAGTGTGGAAGCCATCTCTCGGGGAGGACTTTTAACCATTCAGCCAGCCACACTCCTAAAACACTTCCTCGTACGCGTCACGTCCTGATGCCATCCATTGTTTGGCGCATTTTAGGATGAGGACAGCGGAATTAGCCGCATGTGACAGGATGAGAAGATCAAACGCCCAGCCATGAAGCTCTGCCCGAGGGAATGGTGCATTTTTACAGTCTCGTCCGCTTTACACACCCCACCAGGGCACCCATTCGGGGCGTTTTCTTGCATTAATTCGCGACCCGTTGGATGTGGACGAGTGCAGCTCGTTCGGCGGGAGTTCCGACTTCAAAAGCAGAAGTTAATTTCATCCCATTTTGTCGCCTCTCAAACCACCTTCCGCCAGGGTGGAGGTGGGGCAAATGGGGACGGCGAGTATGGAAGTTGGGGAAATAGTGAGGAAGACAGGGGATGGGAAGTGAGGAGGACACTCGCAATATGGAAATTCCAAACCCTCACACGGTATCCTTTTCTTCGTTTGGTGAATTATTTATTAACTTTTTAACTGGATTTTTCCCTCCCAGCTTATCGCGATGGATAAAATGGCTTTATCTGGCGATATTCCGTACTGCTGTGCTGTTCATGTCCTGCGGGCAGCACTGGACTACCGTAAGCGAGCCAATGTGTTCGTGCCAATGGTGGCGTGGTTGTTGTATTTTAGAATGCGCCAAAAGCGTTGTTGGCGTTGCAATGAAGACGCCCGCACGTTTTGTGCCTTTTTAAGCAGCAAAGAAGTGTGTAAACGGTTTCATTTTGGTTTTTGTAGAAAATACATACGACACCACTCTCCAAGCGAGTGCGTCACGGTTTGGTTCGACTTAGCTGCTGCTAGTGGAGTGGATGCATGAGTGAAGCAATTTGCATTTGTTTTGACATTTTTGTTGACGAAGTGCTTTTAGCTAAGTGAAGCTCATTCATCACTTCAG
The DNA here is from genome assembly GCA_000473525.2 of Anopheles melas. NCBI lineage: Eukaryota > Metazoa > Arthropoda > Insecta > Diptera > Culicidae > Anopheles > Anopheles melas. The sequence goes on along the minus strand of KI920560.1, from coordinate 7,196 downwards.
ATGTATCCGTCCAAACGATAATCTGTGAAGAAGAGTTTAAATATGCGTTATCTTTACACTGCGCACATAAAATCGTATATTGACTAAATAATTGTAGCACCCAAGCCTGATTTTAATCTTCTAAAAATGTGATTCATTTAGGAAAATAACGTTTAAAATGTGATGAAAATTTTTCTATGTTTAATGCATTTGTTTTATTCTCAGCAAAGGAGAATTCAAATTGCAATTTTAATGAGTGTGTTCAGCAAAATTTAGAAGAAATTATAAATGAGAAGAAAATAATAAGAAAGTGTTCGAGAAGTCCTTCAAATTGAATTACATAGATTAGTCAGTTGAAAAGTAATTTAGTGACACAAAAATAGTTTTTTTAATAGTACAGGTAAGCTACATGTTTAGTGTATTATACATGTACACATATTTAGTGTGCCTGCCTACTTTTCTATGCTTGCTGAATTAAAAGTGTTGCCTAATCTCATTAAACCAGTCTCGTGATACAGTCGTCAACTCGGACGACTTAACAACATGCCCGTCATTGGTTCAAGCCCCAATTGGACTGTGCCACCATACGTAGGAATGATTATCCTGCTATGGGGGGTAATCCATAAGTCACTGAAAGCCTACCCCACAAGTGGTGCAAACAGGTCTTGACCGACAATGGTTGTTGAGCCAAAAGAAGAAGAAAAAGAAACTCATTATGTACAGTACACGCTCGTTAATCCGCACTTTGATCAAGTGCGGATTTATCAAATGACGTTTCGATATGATTTTTTTAACTTCTTACTTTTGTCTCGGTAAATGAGTTCATTGTTACATTACATACATTTATATGTTGTGCAAAGAAAGCTTATAATTAAAAAATATAAAGGTTTTTATCTTTTCAATCAACTACTTTCGATCTAAAACTTTTATTCGCGTGATGTTGTTTGTTTAAACTGCGGATTATCGAGTGTGTGGATTAAAAAGGTCTTGATTACCGAGCGTATAATGTATTTCATTTTTCTACGCAGAAATATTTATATTCAGAATCGTATTATTAATATTCAGACATTACCGGTAACTTCTTACTAATTTTGACAGATTACAAAAAATAGAGCAAAATCTAGTTGTGGTTCACTGTGCCTTAACATCTTCATTAAATGGCCTTTTTAAATGGAGGGACAAAGACTGCAGCATTTTCATTTATCTCCCGAAAGAACGGTTTAGTTGGTCGTATCATTAACTTTACCATTATAAATGTCTTCTTTTTGATCTTTTTGAAAACATTTATCTTTGATAATTCGTTCCAATCATCTAACCAAAACTAAATCTATTGTTTGGATTAAACTGCAACAACATTTTCCAGATTCTTTTCCAGAATATTCGACAAATGTAAAGAAGTTGGCATCGCTCAAGGTTTCAAGCCTAGAATATACTGTCCCCCCGTAGCAAGGACTGACTACGTTATGTTACGCCAAATATAAGAAAACGAAGAAAGAAATATTCATCACACAATCTTTTTGTTTCCTTGTTTTCAATAAAAATGAGTTGTGATACAATTTTTAAATGCGTCGTATTTTATTAGTTTTAATATTGAATATGCTTAACCCAGTGTAAATTAAAATTGTTTCTTTCGTGGTAAGGGGTTTTCATATAATTTGTATGAGAAGTAAAATAATTGATTCCAGGGTCAGAATATTGCTAAAACAACGTTCAACAATACGAAAATATTATATTTTTTTACATTTTGTTTCATACACAGACCTCTCCATGGGCATGGAATGGGCATGGAAATTAAAAATGTACATAGCACCTTTGCGCTGTTGTATGTTTCGATTACACATTTTTTCATCAATGAGTTATTTATTTGCTGAAAAGAAACCATTTGATCCATTTTACGCACACTCATCCTGAAAGCTCGCATTAAAAATTCCAAATCTTCCGCCTCCCTTCTTTGAGCGTGAAACTTATGATCACTACCCTTAGTCAACGTTGTGTTGATGAAGCATAAGCTTGATGCTACCTTTACGCATTGCAACACGGTGTTGCTAGCGGTAATAGTACCTATCCCTTTATGGGCTATTATTTGTCGCGTAACGCACCCACACGAACCCGTATGCTTGCACACCGACACGTACGCAATGCTGGACGCTCCGTTTCATCTCTTATCAAGGCGTGCAGCAGCAGCATTACGGTTCCCAGTGTTCATCATTATCATAACTATCGTAATCAAACCGTGTCTCCACGGGGCCGGCTGTCGGTCACCGGGCGTCAGTGCGCTCGCCCACCATCTAACGAAACATAATGCTGCGTGCACGGCTCTAAAGCATACCGCCACCATCAGCAACACTGTCGTAAAACATCGGCCCACTCCACCTGGAACAATGGTGTGCCTACGGTGAAATGAATAAAATATAGCGTAGGAATTTTCATTAGTACACGCTTGCCCGTTGCCGTGCTGTTGATTTTTTGCTCCATTTTTCGCACTTCCGTTTCTGCGGAAACTTTTCACTCCTAGTTCCAGAGAAGGAGAGAGGGAGAGAGAAACAAGATAGAGAGAGTGAGAGAGAGAACAAGTTTGCACGTTGTAGCAATGTATTAGCAAATCATCGCCACACTTTATGCGTCAACCCTCTTCCCTCTTGCTTGGCCGGGGATAAATCTTTGACTTTCGTCCTTTACCGATGTGCTGATGGTGTTGGAGTTGATGCTGCCGCTTTGGTCGCATCCTCAGTTTGCATTTTATTACCTTCACTCAGGTCCC
>KI920559.1:0-10426 GCA_000473525.2 Anopheles melas | reverse complement strand
CGGACCAATGCAGCCAGCAACCAGCGGCCTAGTTAGAACATTAGCTTGTTAGGTTTAGTCAGTCGAAGTCTAGAATCAGCCAGATATAGTTCGTAGTTTAGCTTTAGTCAGGAGTAATCCTGTTTGTGTAAAATAAAAAATCTTTTTTTATGGCCAACCCGTCTAGATGCTAACCCGTAGAACTCATGCTAACAGTTGAATCATTAATATAATTAATAGTAGAATATCACAAAAAATGAGGTTTTGTGTGAATTAAATAAAACGCGTAGTATTTGCTCAGTTGATAATGTCTGCAATAGTAGTATAATATAATCTATATGTAAAACACATGTGAAAGCGGCTTGGAATGGAATCCATTAGGATGTTTTCTATTCCTGTCTAAAATTATTCAGAATTTACTTCATGGAGGCGCATGGTTGTTTATTAATCGTAAAGAAATAAGAACAAATTTAAATTATGTAAACTATAATCGTTAATATTTATTGTTTTGACCTTAGTTTCCTAAGGCATTCATCCTGAATACAATAATATTTAAACTGTAATTTAGGCTTCTCATGCAATATTTCACAACGTCAAAATAAATAATCAATTTTGACAAATATTTAATCAATGTAAACATTTTAGACATTGCCGCACATTACTTCTTGAGTAGTAAATAACTCATAGCTTTCATCAAATGTTCCTCAACACGTACTAGGTAAGCTAATGTATTCATTCTCCAAATGTAGAGTTGAGCAGTATTACAGAAAGTAAAAATACATATTTGTCACGGGTCACCTTACTAGAGTCCACAGCACTTCTTTCAACCGAAGTACGAAGTACGCTGAGGTGCAGCGCAGGGAAGCTCGTCCAAGACAAAGTGTGTGTCGTTTATTTATGTTGGGTTACCAAACGAACGAGGTTGATAGCATTATTAAGTGGAAAATTGTGCGCGATTCCTGCCATCAGGTTGAATGAAGCAGACGGTACCTAAGCAGGTACCGACGTTTTCAAGATGAGAACAGTGCATGTGATGGTGCACACTCGCCACTGCAACACAATTTAGTGTCCTACAAACGCTTCCGCGTTACAAAACTGCGCAAAGAAATAGTGCACAAGACGAATGTGGCATAATGTCGCAGGTTGGTGGCTGAACGCACAATGGCACATCGAGGAGAATATGATAATAATATTATAGATAGTAATGAGAGCCAATGTTGCCTGTTCGTTTCCGTCTTGGCTTCTTCACTCTACCATCCATGGAGCGATGTGAATGCAATGAAAACAGTTCATTCGTACCTTTGTTGCTCGTGACCTGTTTCTATCGTTTGCAGTCATTCAAAGAGAACTTTGGAACGTACGACGGCTCCAAATTTCTCTTCAGACTACAAAAATAAAGGATATGGTGCTCTGTTAGGACTATTGGACAGTTCAATTTCCTTTCGGTCAAACATGCATGAGCGGTTTGGGCCAAATCTACAATTTGTTGATTTGTAATGCCCCACGCCAACAGTACCATTTCAAAAATCAATAATCGTGTATTAAGTATCAATGAATGGGATACAGATAACTTACTTTTTCCGTTTGTACTCTGTACCAGCACAGAAACTATGACCAGGATGAAACAGATTGTGGATAGCTGATGCATCTTTGAGTGGTTATTTTAATTCTGCAATGATAGATAACGATTTACAATTATTAGAATGGGTTTTTATTATCTATAAACATGTTGGTGCCAACCATTTTATGTAGGACACGGTACTCAAAATTATTTCAATATCACCACCATTTTAATATCAGCGAACGCAAGCCAATAAATAATCACAGGCAAATCAACAACACCCTAGCTGTGCGAAGGGAATCGGTTTCCCTGCCATTGGGAATTGAACGTTGGGTTTATCTACGGTATGAGGTAATCCATTCTGTTTCTGGCAAAAGTTAACATTCAACACTACCAGTGGGTACGTAAATTAAATTCAGTGGTTGCAACATTAAACACGGAAACGTGCTCCTTACTGATGAAAACCATAAGTCAAACGATGAAAATTGAGCGGAATGCTCACGTTATTCTCCTTACCATTGTCCCCTTGAGAAGCATTAGACACAATAGCAAGACCAGATGCTTCTGCGAAGAATATAAAACTAACAAAGGAAATGCTTCCTTCAAATTAAACCAACTTGACCCTCACCCCTGAAAAACAAATAACAACAAGCGTAAGAGATTATTTCGTAAATACTGGCCAAGCAGAAAGTAATTCGACATTAGTCAGAAAAAGACGAAACATGGTTTAGATTAATTTTTACAGTAAGGTCTTTCCTTTGTTTTTAGCTTTGGTTTAGATTTAAGTTTCAGTACTATTAGCCAAAATAAACGTCAAAATCTCCCGTAACTAGAAATTGGGAATCCATGAAAAAATAACTTCTTCTCAGCGCCACGGACAGATCATGTGAAAATACGGAAAGGTTAATCATTGCTAGTTTTAATTAAACTACAATATACACAAAAAAGCCGGTTGAGTGGTACAGTCGTCAACTCGTACGACGTAACAACATGCCCGTCCTGGGTTCAAGTCCCGAATAGACCGTGCCCTCATACGTAGGACTGACTATCCTGCTATGGTAACAATAAATCAAAGAATGCCAAGCTCACTTCACTAGTGGGTACAGACAGGCCATGACCGACGGCGGTTGTTGTGCCAAAGAAGAAGAAGATACACAAAAAAGCGGGATATCGAGCGGGAAAAAAGCGGGCAACTCGAACGACTCAATAACATAACATGCCCGTCATGGGTTCAAGTCTAGAATGGATCGTCCCCCCGTAAAAAGGATTGATCCGTCTGCGTGGTAATGAATTAAGTCTGGAAAGCCTATATACGCCGGTATGTCCACGTAGGATGTTACTCCAAATACAAGAAGAATGAACACAAAATAGCTTTTCAGCGTCAGTTTTCTGATTAAAATAAATGTCTACATATATAGCAATGATGTGTGCTTGATTAATCCCCTAAGCCAATCAAAATTTTGTCTTCATTTTAATTAAAAAAAAACCTTTTCAACACTCTTTTGTATACATTACTGGTTTGCATTTTATGTTTATGTTTATTTTATGTTTAAAAAATGGATGAAATGTAAGTATATTGTTATACTATGCTAAGGAGACTGAATGAGAAATTTTGATTAAAATACAATATTTTAGATCATTCTTGCTGTACAAATAATGTTAAGATAATCATGTCTTTTAACGAATTTAAATTCAATGCCTTAGCTTATTTATATTACACGGTTGGTTACAGTGAGAAATTTGTTTAATTTTGCCAATTGTCTAAGTTAGTTAAATAGTTCTTATTTATATGACACATTTGTAGTTTGAATGGGGCTTACATAAAAAAAACCAGACAGCAGCACAAACTCTTTTTGTAATTAATGTTATGTGTCTATTTTGTATTAATGGACGGAATTGATGGACTACAAATTAATGATTAACTTACACATTTACATTTTCTTAGTAAGCTTTTTGTAGTTAAAAAGAACGAGCTAAGAAAAGTTATATGTCTATCATGTGCATCGTTTAATTCGATTTATTTTTCATTTCAAAGGAAACGGTTAAGTTGTAGTGCGTCAAAGCATTAATGGTAATTATTTTCTTCTTTCACATAGGATCTGAGACATACTGATATTCATCCTCTCTAGCAAGAATAACAGATTTAGTGAGTTTGTCAAAGTGCTTGATAAAACGTATCACTCACTGCCACACGGTTGGTTAGAGCCTAGAAATCAAACTCAAGCAAAGGAACCAACACATCCACACACACCCGAAACCGAAACCATTCACTACGAGCAGGATATAATACGAACTGCTGCCTGTTGCTCTCATCACACATTACCACGCACCTTTGAGATGAATGTGCTAAAAGCCTGATTAATTATTAATGACAACATTATTTGATACACACTTCCCAGCGCTAGTCCAAAGTTTCGTTTTAAGCATGGATGATAAAAAAGCAAGAGAAACGCGCTGCATACGTATCTTGCACGGTAGCCAGTCCTAATCATCCGTTTCCATTTAAAATCCAAAAAGGTTTTTGGTCATATTTAGGTACATGATTCTTAGTGGTGTTTGCGGCACCTAGAAAGGTGTTAGCAAAAGGCCTTAAGATTCCAAAACACTAACCCGGTGACCGACGGTGGTTTTTACTTTGATGAGCATTTACACAACTTTGATTTGGACAGTAAAATACCAACATGGGCCGAACATTTTTACTTGGCTTTTACTGCTTCCTTTGACCTTTGACCAACGTTTAACTAGCAGGGCTACGTACGATAAACGGTAAAGAGCAAAGTGCTAGTTTACATTAACTAACCTGTGAAGTGTGACGCCTGCTGGGCAAATATTGGGCTTCTAGCTCAGACTAAAATTACGAAACTATCAAATATGCAAACTGTCCCCTGAATTCACCAAACCAAGCAGGACGCTTCTGGCACATGTGTACGGCTACCGCAATCCCTCTGAAGCACCTTAGCACGATCGGACCTGACCAGGGGTTTGCAAATTGTATCCAAAAGCGTGCTATTCCAATTATGAGCATGAGATGAGGAGGGCTAACTTAATTTTGACCACCGCAAACCCAACGGTGTTCTCGTTGAGCAGGACCAGCCCCCAGTGCTTGCCTGCACAAGAAGCCTGGCTAGTCGTTTTTATTTTGTTGCACTCAAAAGTTTACACGCCAAGTGCCGTTCTAGATAACCGTCGCCCGTCCTGTGCGTTAAGCCATACACCATACACGTTTCACCAATGGGTCGCTCAATGGGGAGCCCTTTTCGAGAGTCAATTTAAATATTTGACGAATCTGGTATAAAAGATGCAACTCGTCTTCATCAAAGGACAGGAAGGATACTATACAGTAAATGGCACTGTATCATCGTAGATGCGAACGAACAGAACCCAATCGAAGAAGGAAGCAAGCAGCTTAACACATCCGGATGCTCATCATCGGATCATAATCGAACTTACATACATAATTTAATTGCCACCGTTTCTGCTTTCGGAGGAAACGATTTTGGAATCTTTCCTGTGTGCTTTTACTCACTGAATATTTTCGGTCCTACTGGCGTGCGGTGGTGGTGTTTGTACCAAATCAACGAATACCCCCCGACGGTCACCACACTGCAGCACAGCACCACACTTAACGGCAGACTTATTTTAGTACACACTTGCCCTTTCGGCACCTTTTGCCAAACAGCACTTTGTACACGAGGACATTCACCACGGGATCGGAGATCGGTTCTTCTTGCACACTGCACACGAGCACGCTAGAGCAACAAATGGTTGATGCCAAAGACAACGGGTTACCTTTTATACGGCCGAAAATACCGGCAACCCATCTAGCTCCACACGTCTGCCACGACGTCGTACCATTCATCTCTTGGAGGTGGTGATGATGGGGGTGACGGTGCTGGCGGTTTCACTTCCTCACCGTCAGCTTCCGTTCGTGGACTAGAATGAGACGACATTAGACCGCGACAGAAGGATCCACTGGCCGGGATGGTAGTGCGCTTGCTGGCTTCCTTATCAGTGCGACCTGCAGAGTAAATCCAAATGGGAGCCAACCGTCGGATCGAGAGCAACAAATAGTGCATGCACTGTACAACAGTTCGCTTCGTTGTAATGCGTTGGTTGGTAGCTGTTGGTTGTAGCTGATGCTCGTCATTGCTCTGCTGGTGCGATAGTACGCTGTGAAAGCTTGAAAAGGTGTGTAAGGTGATGCATAAGAGTGTAAAAATAGTCCCTTTGGCACACTAAATAGCTTAAAAAGTGAGCAAAGAAGTATCAAGAGACAGTGATAAACAAATGTCATGAGAGCAATGAATCTGCAGAACAATTTTACAGTCATCTCAATATGAATTACAAATGACCGTTGGAATGGGTTTAGATGTTTTATTTATAAAAAGTGCTAAAATTCACTATAGTATAGACAATTGTTACCTTAACGATTTGTTCTAATTATTTTGTAAATTTTGATGTTTTGCTGCATATTGTAATTCATGAAAATTTTCTTAAATTCTTTCATAATTCACCACCTACCAATGATTTGCTTCTTTTGTGGTTAATTTAATATACTTTTTAAATTAATTTGAAGTTGCTTCTTCTTTTCAATTTGTACTTTATGAACGTTTGCATTTTTTGAATCATTTTGAACATTTTTCATAAAAAAAACAACTGGATATCTTTGGGTCGTAGCCGGGTTTGATAAGCAGATTTTACTTTAGTTCAGTTACATAATTATGATTGCTATAAAACAAACACAGTAGATGTTGTTTAACAAGAATAAAACTTAAACTTAACATCGAAATATCTTTTATTTTCCATAATTGAATTATTATTAGAGATAATAAAAACGTTTTCACATATATTTTGTTGATTTAGGCTTTTATTTCAAAAGTTATATCTCTGATAAAGTATCCATCAATGGTTCGAATCAATTGTCATTCTTCAATGACTCAGCTTGGTTGGGATGGTGCTATACGAGAACGATAGCCTTCGCTGCATCACATCCTCATACGTTTATGACTGTGGCAGTACACACAGTTCTGCACTTTGGTTGCATCTTGCCTCGCACGTTTAAAATCGGGAAGTGCAAATAGACCATCAGAACCGGAAAATCGCCCCAGCGATAAAACGTTCGCAGGGCAATTATGATAAATTTATAACCATTTTTCACAACCATTGAAACCAACAGCACCGAGTCCGTGAGTCGATAGCCGTGATTACTTCCTGCCACCCGTAATACTTGGTTGTGTCAAGTAAACGATCCATGCAGCCAGAACTACTCAGCATCACACTGATCGGCGATATCATTTATCGTATTTTTACGTAATAGGTAGTTAATAGCAAGATGACGATAAAAAAATGATAGTAATTTAGTTATTAAAAATACAAACATTCCAAAGCTTTTATAAGGTAAAAATCATTGCCACGAAATAGACATTTTCTTGAGCAAATTAAAGCTGCTCTAAAAACCTCAACTCTGTGTGCACTGCTATAAACTGTGCATTAACTTACTGGATAGGCTGGATATGCAAAAGCTCCATGATCTTGGCTGGCAAAGAAGAACAAAAGAAAAATGGGAGCTTTCTACCACGCGTATTATTAGGCTGTGTTAATAATGAAGATAAACACTAAACTGCAAGCATGCGTCATGTAATTTTGAAGTTTCTTTGCATGTATACACAACAAACCAAGCGCTTTATGAAACTATGGTTAACTCTGAAGATAAAGTTTCACGGGCGTGAAACGAACCCATTCAAGCTCCAAAGCATGTGTTTGACTGGATAGTTACATTAACAAGCAGAGCTAAATTTTACATTTGAGAATAGCGATTTCAAGTATCAGTTCCAGTCCAAGCGTTTAAATATTTGAACAGCAAATTGTTAAAAACAAATATAAATTATATTAAAAAATATACTTGTATTGCAGCTGATTGCAACTATCCCACCAATATAGAACGCATAATAATAAATATAGCGTTGTACTCGCTCGTAATTTGTTATCACACTCCTCCTCAGCATGCTATTTAACTTCCGGAATAGAAAAGTCCCCTTAATCGCCCACCCACCGCAACAAAACAACAAACCACTTGAACTGCCCTACTCGTTTGTGTTGTCGTTTCTCCCGAAAATGGTCTACGTCAGCCGTACAGCATACAATACCACCCTGTTGCTAACAGATTGTTCGAGTGTGAGCGACAATCGTTCGCGCATAGAATCACTTAATTGTGAAGCATCTCGGAAGGTGTCTCGGTGTAGGTGCCATCGCATATTGCGACAATAGCACGCAATAGTACGAGGATGAGAGACGGTAGCAGTACGATGACTTATGGGGTTTTGATATGTTTTTGGGGCCAGCTTTTTGATTAACTTTTTGCCTACATTATTATTTCGGCTGCACGGGTTTTTTGGTTGTAGCGCATAATCGACGCGCTGCACGTGGTCAAGGCATTATTAAACTGTGGAACGTGATGTTCGACCGGTGGAGTCAAGAGCCGCGTGCGTTAGCGTGGTTGTAGTTGCTAGGAAACGTAAACTATAGATAGCACCGACTTATGATCGATGGTTTTGATTGGTTAGATAAACGAACCGAACCACCATCCACGGTGTTTTTAGCCCCAAAATACATATGATACGGAATTGAATTGACGAATGGCACAGACCTAATATTGAAAAACACTCATCCTTGCAAGCAAGCACCACAAAATCAGAAGAAACAGGGAAAGTCCTTATCGTTTCCTCCACAGGTTAAGGATGGGTTGAAAATTGACAATATTGTATACCATGAGCTTTAGCGGAAACTCTAAACGAAAGTGTAGGCACAGCTTGGCGCTACTGATTGTGTGCAACGAAACGCACCGAGTAAAACGAATTGCCTGAGATTGGTCTCGATTCAAATGATTGCTCTGTACCGCTGCGGTATATTAAAACATTATACTCGCATTTCTAAACTCCTTGCCATTGCACAGAAAATGAATTGTCTGTTCCGCGGTTATGATTCTCTATAGCTCCATATGTACAGCGAAAGATGCATAAGACGTTCCCAGCATTTTCTTAGAAACCGGTACACAATGAACCTATTCATAACGAACTGTTTATGCCCGCCCCGTAAGCATATCTTCTCGCAGAAGAAAAAAAAATACATTTAAAACAGTTAAATTAAATGTCAGCTTGAAGGAAGGGAAAACACATTCAATGGAATATGTTTGGTATCATCAATCAACACCCACTCAATTTCCCTGCGCAGAACCTTTGTCCTTCGTCCTTTTTAAAACGAAGATTTGCACCGACAGGTACCCCAACAATTACGTTTTTTTTCATCCCTTTAAGTAGTAGTTACGATTAGTTTATATTAATTTGATAATGATAATATTATTTTCTTATCAATCCACCACTCATTTCAGTTTTATAATCATAATCTTCGTTTGTTTTGGAGGCAAAATAAATAATTGATTATTGTTTTTTGTTCAATCTGATTTTTCTACGCTTTTTTGCATAAATTATCGTAACCAACTAGTTTTCAAGCCTTTTCAAAACAATTTTGCACATGAAAATGATTCATCTACAACAATATAAATGATGTATAAAATTTAAAAAATGTTAAGTTTCTAAAATACACATTCTAACACTAACAATGTAATTAACACGTTTGCTTGGGAATGTTTGTGAAGTGATTGTTTTATAACAAATTACAAACTATAGATGATAATTTTTTTATAATAAGATACATAAGAGGCCCCTGTACCTTAATCATGCGTTGTTTGTTACCTATACCTATACCCTATACCTGTTAAATAGGGAAACTAATACTAGTGCATTTATAATTACCGTCAATGTATTTGCTGTTACTTGTTCACGTGTGACACTTTCGACTCTATCGACACTTTATTCCTTATCAGCAAACGTAGCGTTTCCATAATACTTAGGAATGATTTTCATTCATTGGATAGGTTTTGGTTTGTACCATTTCATTTCATACGAATATCTTTAAACAAGAAGTTAAAAAAATATATATTTTAGAAAGAAATGAACAAAACAGAGTGACACGCACGCAAAAATCAGATCACCATATACCCATGTACATGATTTGTATATGATGTGTATGAAGCATTACAAATATTTATTACTTATAATTTAAACTTATTACGGTACAAAATAAATAATAGATCAAATCCATTTCCGAACACTTCATATATGTTTACTAAAATTATCCAAAAAATAATAAAAATAATTTTAACTCGCTTTAACCATTTAACCGTTATTAAGGAATAATTATTTTACGGAACAACTTTTTGTTTTCTGAAGAAACAATAAACAAATGCTGTATTGTAACAAGAAGTATTTTAACTTCGAATATAATGTCAAATATCAAAAGCGTAAAAAATCAAATATCAAATAGGCCACCTTACTACCACTGGCATTTGATTTATATTGAGACTTTACTATTCAAATCTTAAACAATCCGGCACAATAACCATTATTAGTTTGGGTCAGCTTTGCCACTATTGAATTGGGTGTGTGTTACTTGACTATTTCACTTATTACAGTGTAGTAATTCTGTCTATGTAGGGTTTGGTAAATTCGAGATTTTAAACGCTTTACTACAACTAATAAACTGTGATTTAATTATTTAATGAGACTGCATTTAAAGTACCAAATATTTAAAAAAACGAAAGTCAAACTGTAACCGTTACTAGCATGGTTTAATAACAACGTTACTCTCTTGTACCATTTTAATAAAATTTTGAATGAAATGGGCAATGATATAAACCTCACGTTTTTAAGACAGTTTTTTGTGGATTAAAAACGACTTTTTTATTTTTTACATTACACTATCGCCACCGGTCTGGTGGTACAGTCGTCAACTCGTACGACGTAACAACATGCCCGTCATGGGTTCAAG
>AXCO02004863.1:0-19582 GCA_000473525.2 Anopheles melas | reverse complement strand
AATATTGGACGAAGTGTTGGTAGTTGTACCGACGTTTTCCAACCGGAATGGCATTCTACTTCGGAAATGGCATACACACATACACACACGTGGCTTCGTCCGTTCTTATGACGAAGAAAGTAAAGCAGCAGCAACTTTGGCCTTTCACCGCGCACCGTGTCTTGTGGCCGCACCGTCGGACCAACGCGCGTGGGGGCGCATACATAAAGCGGCCATTGATTTTTCAATCCCGTTCACCACCGGCGGCGGCGGCGGCGGCGGCGGCGGCGGCGGGTAGTTGTTGCACGTTCCACGTTCTCCGTTCTTTGCTGCTGGTTGTAGCTGCTTCACTTGGTTCTGCTTTCTTTTGTGCGCTCTCGGTACATTGTACCGTGTGTGTGTGTCGCTCCGTTTGACTGACGCTTATCGTACGCTTATTTGCATGTACTTTAACATACAGGCGGATGAATAAGACAGCAGACAGAGAGGAGAGAAAAGGGGGCCAAACTTTGCCGCCACATGCAAGCGGGTGGGAGAGAAAGAGAGCGAGAGAGCGCCGGTGCATCTCCGCCGCACGCGAAATTAAGTCCACCGACGAAATGTGGTGCAGCCCTTCTTCACAGCAACATGCACTACTTTTGCACTACCGTCTAGACTCGGTGGCTCGGGAAGGCAAGTGTGTGTGTGTGTGTGTGTGCTTGGGAGGCGAAAACATATGATGTCCATATTTATGTTTTTGCTCCGGTCGGTCGAGCGTGATGATCCCGTGAGAAGGGTTGTTGCGTTGTATTTGTAGTAGAAAGCTCATGTTCTAGGTATAACACGACGAGATAGCGTGTTGTGTAGTTGCTTTCCCAGAAACAAAGGGTGTTTAATTTTGTTTTGTTTTTCTTTACGGCCAGACAGCTCCTTCCCGTGGCAGGGAAAAGGCGTTTTAAAGCTTTGTCTTATACAGAACTTTCAAACAAATATGTACAAATAACTAATGAATATTGTTTTCCCCCTTTCTTCCCCCCCCCGTTCAACCCAACTCGACCAGGCGTACAAAAGATCATGGTCCCCGGGACGTCGGTAAAATCGAGCAAGGAGGCACTACGGCTAACGCGCATCTACCCCGGCATCATCTACTCGACCGCCGGCATACACCCGCACGATTCGAAATCGATCATCGAGGAGCCGAGCACCTGGCACGACTTTCAGCTGATGGCCGGTGCGCCCGAGTGTGTCGCGATCGGGCCGTGCGGGCTGGACTACCAGCGCGACTTTTCCGAGCCCTGCGTCCAGAAGGAGATCTTCGAGCGGCAGCTAAAGCTGGCGTGCGAGCTGCAGAAGCCCATACTGATCCACGAACGATCGGCCCAGGAGGACGTACTGGAGATACTAACGAAGTACGGGAGTTTGATCGGCACACGTGTCTCTATGTTCAGTTATTTACATAAACATTTTAAATTCCAGATTCCAGCCAGCACAGCCGATCATCGTGCGCGGCTTTATGGGCACGACGGACGAAGCGTTAAAGTATCTGGAGCGTGATTACTACATCTCACTTACCGGCTATCTGTGCAAGGTAGGATGTGTGCATTGCCTTCCTCGTGTACTACCTGTGTGCGCGCTCTAATGCTGTACGTTGTGTTTGTATGTTTCTCTTTGCAACAGGACAAATCCGACACCGGCGTACGGAAGCTGCTCGAGGATGGCCGGCTGCCGTTGGAGCGTCTGCTGGTCGAGACGGACTCCCCGTTCATGTATCCCAACACGCGGGCCTCCAAGCTGCCGCAGCATGTGAAGGGCGGCCTGACGGAACGATCGCTGCTGTACCTGCACCGTTACTGCACGTTCCAGCGCAACGAACCCTGCAGCCTGCCGGCCATCGTCGAGATGATAGCGGCGTTCATGAACAAAAAGCCGGAAGATGTCGCGCTGGCCACCGCCTTCAACGCACTGAAGCTGTTTGGACTGTCTCAATGATCATCATCACCACCACCACCCAACCCTTCTCTCTCTCCCCCCCCCCCCATTTTGGAACGAACGACGAACGACAGCATCCCAATTCTGTTGTGGCAACATGAGCGCCAACACAGATCGCGGATGATGATATTTATAACATCGATTTCGACTATACGACTCGATCCTACTAATATAAGGGGTATGCTTTTTATGCTGATCCCCCTTCCCCCCCCCTTTCCCTCCTTCTTTTCGCTTTGATGTTTAGATTGTTGTTTTGATTACTTTTGTGTATGTGCGTGCGTCTGTGTGTTTTGTGGGATTTGGCAAATGCGCAAAACGAATCAGCGAATCAACCACAAACGCGACGACGAAGACGACGCCGACGTTCGTGCTGTTAGAAGCGGGAACGAAAATAGGGTTAGATGTAACAGTTTGTTTGTTGATGAAATTGATAATATTCGGGTTCTTGTGTTAGATTAGCTATCAGCATACGGGCTCTCGGTCACATCCAACATCCAAGGGGAATAGAGAATGGAGCGAAAGGTATTGTGGATGCTATTATCGTTAAGGAGTATTTTGTTAAACGTTTTGTTTATTTAGTTTTGCTATATAGCAGGCAACACAACAATATGGGTGATACAGATAGCGTTAGACAGCAAACATACACACACACACAGCCACACATACACTTAACGGTCCATTTCGTGAGAATCCATAAGGACCATCCCGAATCTACATATATGTAGCCGTACTGTGGGATCATAATTATTCGATTTTCTTTCTGTTCTTTTTACCACTTTTTACCACCACTACAAACTGTTACTGTTACTGTTTGAGAAAACAACAACATAAAAAAAGTGCTTTTTCATACTCTCATAGTAGTTACGACGCCTAGAGGTTAGAGGTTGTTTATTGTGTTTAATTTATGTTTAGCATCGAGGGAGTGAGAGAGACAGTGAGGATTGAATCAAATCAATGGAAAAATGAACCTATGCTATGAGAATACCGAAATCAAGCGAAAGACTGAGTGGCGTAAAGAATCGGAGACATGCGAAGCGTATGGTTGCGATGCGTATCGCTGCAGAGAGTAGAGCGTATGTCGGGGGCGAGAAGATTTTGTTCGATGGTCTTCCAGCTTACAGATAGGATAGATAGATAGATAGATAGAGGTTAGGGTAACCCCAAGGGGGGAGATGTGACAATTTCCTGCGAGCCAACCAAAGCCAAGATCGGCAGGATTCCGTCGTCATAGGATTGACGGCGCCAACGCCTGTATTATTCGGATGATTCACACTGTTTCCGCATTAACAAGAGGAGGCGGGAGTGTTGTAATCAGCATCTAGAATCGTATAAAATCCCTGCCGAACAGCGCCGGAAAGTGCCATACTTTATATGTCTCAAATAAGCTACGCCGATGTATGTAACATTTGAATTGTATAAAGTGGTAACACTGTTTGTTTTGTGTAAGTTATTGGAAATCATTACCTATAGAGCTCAATAAATGAATCATTTATTTTTGTAAAAAGGTATTTTGTTCTCCATCTGTTATTATCACAATTCATGGGTCGCAGCGGTCAATCGTCGCTTACGGTGGTTCCCCCTTCTAGCTGTTAGATGGTGCTTGAAATTCTATCCGCTCAATGATCGAACTGGGATTGTCTAGCCACAGCTGATGGTTTTTGCTGTTGTAGAACCGTTTCGAGTACCCGCACAGCTTACAGTTTACCTGCACGTAGCACAGTTGCTTGTGGCGAAAGTCGTGAATGTCGGCGGTGGTGGCCGGATTCAACAGAACGCCACACCGCACACAGAGGGTGCGTTTGATCGCGGGTTCCCTAAAACAATCAATCGTTAGTAAGTGAGCGCTGGAGCAAACTGGAAGACAATCGCCATTTTCAACACTTACATTCGCAGCACAGCCTTTTTGCCGATCGCTTTCGCTAGCTTTCCGTACGTGGCGGAAAGCTGCGGACACGTGTCCGACATCAGCACGGACGCTTGGTAGAGAAAGTTCATTCGTTCGTGCAGCTCACGGCCGGCACACGCTTTAGGTTGTTTCTTTTTATCATTTTGGAGACGTTTTACTGCTTCCTTTTCGTTCGAAGCCATAGCGGATCGGTACGTTTTACTAGTGTAGCAAGATGCGGCAAATTTGGTAACTGTCGTCCGCATGCGGCGAGCTGCACTGTTTGTAAACAAACAACTGTCACAGCGGAACGGTACCTTTAACATACAACC
Organism: Anopheles melas; assembly: GCA_000473525.2. Taxonomy (NCBI): domain Eukaryota; kingdom Metazoa; phylum Arthropoda; class Insecta; order Diptera; family Culicidae; genus Anopheles; species Anopheles melas. The sequence continues at coordinate 15,418 of AXCO02004863.1, read as the reverse complement.
ACACTACAACGATCGCTTGGATGACGAACGTGTGTTTCGTATGGAATGTTTCGTTAAATTTCAAAAGGAATTTCTTCTGTGTTAAATTAGACCACATTAAAAATTAATTATAATGAAACAAACATCAAATGTGAAAACATCAAGTAATAACTCCCGATTATAACGATAATATTGACAGCATTTTCAATAACACACATTTTCGGATAAGAACAAGATTTTGTACGATGTACAGGTTTAAAATTAATTCTCTTACCCAACAAGAGGTATTTATTACATCGCATTAGTTACCATCTAAACAAGTGGCTACCACAGCGCACTGGTACAATAAATATACAACTGAAAACGTAATAATAATAATAATAATATTAATAATATGCTTGCACTGTAACTGGAATGTGTGCTAAACCCATACGGTGCGGGTGGACGGATAACAAATCAATTTTACATCGATAAAATACACTGTTACAAAGTACATTACACGTATAAAACCAAGGAGGGAATACTGCTTTGTATGAGGGAAGGAAGGGGAAAAGCATCAGCTTTCCCGCCGCGTGGATCAAACGACCCCAAAGTGAACCACCTTGATGTTGGTAATTTTCTTTTCCTCTTCTTTCTTCTCCATTTCTCCACTTCCGTTGCTGATCAGATCTGGAATGTACCGAAGAAAAACAACATTAAAGAATAAAGTTAAAAGCGACCACGAAAAGCTTGCCAAAAGTGATCGTGCGTGCGTACCTTGCATTGGTGTAAAATCCTTCAGATAGTCCTCGTTCGGATGGCACAGGGGCAAACTTTCGGCCAGCTCGCGCTTTGGATCGGCAATGGACGTGTACGGTCCGTACCCTACCGGACCGGGCTGGAGCGGTTGCTTGCGAAGCTTTTCGACGATCAGCTTCTCTTTGCGGGGTATTTCCTGCTTGGAAGAGCAACAAAAAACAATCTTAACGTCTCCGCTCTGCTCACAACTCATCGCACACTTCCAATGCTTACCGGCACAACGGCAACCGTGACGGTGTCGGAGAACTTTACTTTATTCTTCTCCGCACCGTCCCGCTTGGTAGTGGCCGAGGAAGAGGAGGAAGCCCCACTGCTGCCACCTGCTGCAGCACCACTGCCCGCCGCCCCCAGATTCAGTGCACTTCCCGGGCCTCCTCCATTGCCACCAGCAGGTGACTGTTGCGACTGTTGTCCACCGGTGCTCGAGTGACTGCTTCCACCGTTCGAAAGTATGGAAGCGGTGGGAGCATCCAGCTTCTTGCGGGTACCGCCATACTTTCCCGTACTTGCCGTTGCCATCTGCAGCTCGAACGGTGGCTGATGTTGCTGCGACTGTAGCTGAAACTTGGACGGAATGTTGCCCGAGATGAGCGGATACTGGTGGATGATGGTGCGGGGTGCGTTGTTGCTGTTGCTGCCAGAACTGCCCGACGGCACACTCGCGCTGGACGGATACCAGGGGGACTGGGGTAGGGGCGGTGGCGGTGCTTTTCGTACCCCTCCCGTCGGTCGTCGGATAAAGTCCGGCTCGTCTTGTACTAACGGTATGCCGATCGTTTGATCGAGAATGTTTGGTACCACAGCGCCCAACGGTGGCACTGGGTGGTAGGCGGAGGAGGAGGAGGCGGAAGAGGATGATAGTGGCCCACCGGGGAAGGATCCGTTTAGGGACGGTTTCGGCACAACGTCGATAACAATGTGCTGCTGTCCGGGTGGCAGTGGCGGTGGAACGTCATGGTGCAGATGATGATGATGGTGATGAGGATGGTAGGCAGGAGGCAGCCCACTGCGACCGTTTCCTAACGCCGGTTCACCATACTCGAGGTAGTGAGGTGCAACCAATGGCGCAGGACCGCCGGCCGCCCCACGGCTCGTCACTGCAGTCGAAGCATTCAGCTGATCCATCGACATACTGTTCGCCTGCCAGCAGTATTTGGCGGCTTTCTCGCGCGGATTCACCATCTGGCGGGAGCGCGTTCCCGGCCCCAGTGCTGCCATTCCGGATGAGGCGTGCGCATACGTCAGCGGGCTATCGTCCAGTAGCAAGAGATTGCTGGAGCTCAACGATTTGCCTTTCAGCTTCGACTCCGCTATGCGGGACTGCTGCTGCTTCGACAGCTTCAGCGCTAATGCCGTTTGGCTGCGCTGCATGGCAAACGGTGGCGGCACGGCGACCGGGGATGCTTTGCTCTGGCCGGGGGATGATTTTTTCGAAATGTACGGCAGCGGCGGTCTGTCCTGGTGGGCGAAGAAGGAGTCCGGCTGCTTGGCCGAAGGCTTTAAGCTGCTGTTGGTGGTAGTGGTGCTGCTGGAAGCGATCGATTTGGAAGACTGTTGTTCACCCATTTTCGGCAGCGGAGGATGTGCCAGGGTATGGGCCTTTGATTTCGAACGATCGTTATAATCATTCCATCGTTGCACCTGGGAAGATTTGGACGAACCGGAGGAGGTTGAGAACGTTCGAAAGCTTTTCTCTCGCATTTCGTTTGAAAATTTCGGCTCGCGAGGGTCAGGCCGTAACTTTTCCATGGCCCCTGTTCGTTCGGTTCTTCGATGCTGGTAAGTTCCATTTGTACCGTTTACCCGTCGTGACACATCGCCGCGTGCACTTTCGGTTTCTTCGCGCTCCTCCTCCTCTTCACCGGCAATGTATTCCCCATCGTCACGACCATTTTCAGTTCGTTCACCGTCGCCATAGTCCTCCTCATCGCCTTCCTCGTCATCGTCGTCATCGAAACTGTCCGCACACAGGGAGCAGGACGAGTTGGAACAGAGGGAATCTGCAATCGAAACGAGAAAGCGGTTAGTTAAACCAACGTTTTCAGCATTATCTAACCCATTACACTTACGCTCACTATCGCTGCGATCGGTGCATATTCGGTTGATATCGTCCACCTTCCGGAGCGCCTCCCGCGCCAGCTCCACATCCCCGTCCACCTTTGCCTTGTCGTGCAGCTTCAGAAACAGATCCGCATCGTTAATGTCGATGGCCAGGCTGAACGCCTTGTTGTACGATCGATTGCGCAGCAGATAGTGGAAGAACTTGAGCGTAATATCGTTCACCTGATCGCCAAACTCGAGCTCCGTCTCGTAGCAGAGCGACTTGACCGGCACCAGAAAGCTGCCGAGCGCTTTCTGCAGCTGCAGCTCCCGCTCCGTCCCGAGCGGTTGCTTGAAGATGTAGTTCGCTATGCGGTGCAGCGAAAGCAAACACATCGCACCGTACGTGTCCCAGTTCAGGCTGAGCAGTATGTTGATCGCCTTTTCCACCTGGTTCAGCGAGATGTACTTGTGCACCAGCACGTCCGCGGTCAGGCCGGACGTGTGCACGTCACCCTTGAGGCCGGATCCGCCGACGACGCGTACGCAAGCGAGCGGTCCCTGCTCGAACGTGCAGAACAGAAACGAATCGGTGGTGGCGTACGGTTCGCCATGGCTTGCCAGCTCCGGCTTTTTGCTCCAGCACAGCCGCCCCAGCTGAATCGACGGTGCATGGTGGCCGAGAAAGTAGTTGGACAGATCGAACGTGCCAGACGGTATGCCGTCCTGCGTTTCGCTCAACAGCTGCATCCGGACGCAGGAAAGCGCAATGTCGAAGCACTGCAGCTGACACTTTTCGTTCGCGATCATTACCACCGATGAGTCACTGTGCCACGCAACGTATGTAGGAATCTGGAAGAGAGACAGAGAGAGAGAGAGAGAGAGAGAGAGAGAGAGAGAGAGAGAGAGGCGGGGCGCCAACACGCAAAGAACATTAGCAAAACTGATTTGCGCAACCAAAACAAGCGGCCGGACGCGCAATGTACTTACGAAGGCGGCCTTTACGAGATGAGTTATGCCGCGGCCCTCGTCAAACAGTACGACCGACCCGTCGATACAGCCGAGCATAAGCTTCTCGTGGTCCGGGCTGAGGGCGTTGCAGCAAACCTGCGTTTGCAGCGGTATGGACGTGACCGCCACACGGCGCATCTTGCTCTTGTTGATCTGATAGATGCAGCTGTCGATCGTGACTTCGCCCTACGGATAAAAGAGAAAAAAATGTAACCACTTCAACGGGTGTCCGCCATTTTTCTCTCTACCTAGACACCCCACCCAAACTTTACCTTTTTGGAAATTTTCTGCTCCACACAGTGCACCTGGTAGTCGTTCATCAGGGAAAACTGCACCGAGATCGGATCGTACTCGGTCCAGTAGTAGCACAGCAGCTCCATCCGTGCCCCGTTCAGCTTGTACACGTGCAGGTTGGCCCGATCCTGATCCTTCACCGTCGGCCGCCACGGGTACACCTCGTTCTGGGACGATTTGGTCCACACGATCACGAGATTGAGGCTGCTGCTGCAGACCAGCCGCTTCGGCACCTTGCGCGTCGTCGATCCCGTGCCGCTCAGCAGCACGTTGCAAATCTTTGGATCCATCAGGCTGATCTTCTCGAGGTTGTTTTTGCGCGCGGTCGGCTTCTGCAGCTGCACGAACGTGATCTGATTTTCCGCGTACGCCACCAGTATGTGGTGCTGCGTGATGACCACATCGGTAATGTGCTCCGAGCACAACTTCCCGATCAGATACTTGTCGAAGTAGATGCGGTTCAGGTCGCCGGTGAATGGATTAATCGACAGGTGCACCAGCAGCCCGTTCGCGAGCATCAGCTGCAGCAGTACGCTGTTCTTCCATTTGCAGTACACGAGCCGCCGCTGGCGTAGTTCGTCCTCGAGCAGGCGCAGCGAGTGGCGCAGCTTGTTCGGCTTCTTGTTGTCCAGCGTCCATTTGAGGCCGCGCGATTCGCAGTAGCTTCGTTTGCCCTCGCTCAGCACCGTTCGGCCGGGGTCCGCTTTTTTCTCGCAGTACCTGTGAAATGGAATTGACGCCGGTGCGTGGTTGTAGCAAATGCGTGCGCCATTCTATCGCCATATCGGCTGTGCGTCAAATGCGGCAATGAGTGTGCAGAAATTCTTTGCTTTCGTGTGCCCCAATACAGCATCCGTCGAATAGCTCACTTTGTATCGAGCAATTTTGAGGGGAAAAAATGAATTTTACCTTGTCTAGTTAATTGAAAACAGTACAATATAATCACCAATTATGACGTTGACGGGAGGCATAAAATTGCATAACCCTGCCAAACATACGATTTAATAAATGTATGCTTGATGATGGGGCAACATTGTACGGTAGGTTGTGTCAGTGTGTGTGTGTGTGGGTATGGTGCGGTATCAGGGGAAACGGGCGGTGTTGTTCTTCCTTCGGAAGGGAAGAACCACCACTTACGAAAGGGAGCATTTTGCTGCTACCCAACATCATGATTGCCGGCGTCGCTCGCGATGACCTTTACGCGGGCAGGCACCCAGGCCCGGCACAAGTGCGGCAGTATAATAATGAACGAACGGTACATTTTAATTGCAGATCACGATCGCACGCATCCGACTACTGGCTGGCGCGCGAGGCACATGCAAAGAAGCAAACGGCGCTGTACACTGGTACTTGGCACGGCGACATACAACCCAGCCCTGGGCGTGAGCGGGCGCGCGCGCGCACTTGCCACGACGCTGGATTGTATCATAACACACCACGACGATCGAAGCGACATGATCAATGGGTGAAACTAGTACAATCCCGAGATGATGGGAGCACATCCACCCGTTTCCTCTCTCTCTCTTTCCATCCTTACTGCGTCTGATTGATAATGGAATTTAGCATAAATTAATATCCTCTTCTGCTCTCCTTTTACCCATCATTCTGTCTGTACCGCGCCGATCGTGTACGGATCGCACTCGATAGCGTTGTGAGACTTTTTTACCGCTGGTACAATGCACACGCAAACCCGTGTCTTTGATAAAATACCCTAATTTTGCGTGTGTTTACTCGTGCTGGTTGGAAAAATAATCACCGAAACTCGCTTCGCCGACGTTGCATTTTGAAAAAAACGCTTTTCCCTCCACAGCCCCCCCCCCCCCACAGAGCATCAAGTTGAACACAAACGGAGGAGGATCATCTGATCACCGGTTGCGGAGGAGGAGGGTGTGCCAGCGAAGAGCAGGTGGTTTCGTGCATTCTTTTCTTATTTCGTTGTTGCTGTTGTTTTCCCTCATTGCTCCTTCTCCCCGCGGGGCGTAAGTGGGTGATCCGCCTTCTGGGCGGCACATCGTTAAGCTTGATTTTGTACCTTGCTATTTTGTGATTTTTGTGTGTGTGTATGCCTTTCGTTTCGCATACACACGTTGGTTCTTCTACCCATGGTACCGCTCGGTTATGCTTTTGCTGAGCCCTGCCTTCCAGCCATGCAGTTACCACACACATAAAAGCCGTTTTGCTTCCCACACTTCACCCCCTCGGCGACTACGATGGATGGGGGCATCATAGTTGCCGGTGCTGCTGCTGCTGCCTCCCGCTGCACATCCAAGTAGGCAAAGCAGCCGAGGCGAAAAGAAACCACCACCACCCCTTGGTTAGCAAAACCGCAACCAAACGTCACACAGCAGCGGCAACATCATCATCCCCGGCCCCAGAAAAGACAATAGCATTAAAAGCACTGCACCCACTGGCGTGGTTTACTATCGTGTGTCTCCCTACCGTACCCCCCCCCCCCCCCCCCCCTCTTGAGGCCATTTTCTCACGCCAGCTTCGGCGTCTTGCGCGATCCGGAATTAAAATGCAAAGATGCACGACGCACTTTTCGTTTGCAATGCGATGGGAAAGTCACACACCAAAAAAACACACCACCAAATCAACATTTCTGCTGACGGTGACGGACGGTTTTGCTGGCGTAATCGATTAGGAAATCTCCGCCTTCGCGCGGGAGTAAACGATCTTCGGAGCCATTTTTTTTTGGTGCGCAATTAAAGGCGATTCGTTTACGTGGCTTACTTGGTCGTTCCCAGATCCGTATCCTGGATGGTGATGTCCTCCCTGGTGGACCAAAAGCGCAGCTCCGTCAGTAGCGTCAACATGGTGCGAGCGACCTCCTGTGCCTTTTTGCACCTCTCCCCCCCACCTCTTCGGCGGGATCGTATGTAAACAATTGCACCAACACACGCTGCTGCTGCTGCTGCTTCAACTTGGTCGTCGTCGTCGTTTCACCGTCCTTTCCTCATTTGTGTGGCTGATTTTTCCTCTGTAGATCATTCAGGGAGCACTACTTTGCTTCGAGATGCATCGGTTTGGTAGGTAGTGGAACGGTATACTAGGATCAAGGGGTGCACTTTTATCCGAAGCACACATACACTACAGCGACGACACACGAGAGCACCTTCGCTGACGTCGATGCAACAACAACAACAACCGCAGCAAGTGGCCCTTGGCGATCATTATTATACGATCACGTATGTGTGTATCCACTAACGCACACACCTGCACGCGCACTTCGTCCAACCATCGACGCAACCACTCTGCTCTGGATGCTTTCCGCTGGTGAACAACACTCACACAAACACACACTGGAAAATACACTTTCGCTACAACCTTTCGAACACAAACAAACACTCTATGCAAACAACACAAGCTTCGCTTCGATCCTTATTTCACTACCACTTCAGCACGTTTTGCATTCTATGTAGGCACTTGTGAACCGACATGCGTTAAACATAGAACCGAGCGCGGATGGTTGGCGACCTGTTGATTGTGACCGAACGCGACTCAATTAGGGGGCCATCTTTACAGACTGCTGTCAGTTTGGCGTTTCACGATCGCGATCGCGACCTCTCCGCGGTCCCCCGACTCATCGCACCCTTCTATTCTCCTTCTTTCTCTCTTCATCGTACCTGCTTACCTGTGCCGCGTTTACACGCTTCGGGTTGAGACTGAGTTGGAGCTACACAAACGGGTAGCAATTGGACAAGAAATGAAATAAAACAATGTGGTAATGGGTGCATGTAGGAACTAAAATTAAGATAAAATTTAATCATATCCAAGGTCGAGGCGGATGAAAACCAATCATATCCACATACGGTTCCAGACAAAATGGTTCACGTTTTGTTTACGACAGAAGTACAACGCCTCCAGTCTAGACTTGACCAACGAGCAGCGATGTTTTGTTTATCAAGTTAATACAAGAAAAAAAAAAGTGTGAAAACATGATGATCCAGAGTGTATTACTCTTTTGCAATTCCACTTTCCTGTACTGCTGCTAAACTAATACAACTCACAAAGCAAACACTTACGATCAGCTGATTCCAGACCGGCTTGTTGTTGGTTGGCGCGCACCGACTGGTTGATTCTTGCGAAGAGGGAATCCACCGTATCGAAAAGTGTAAACGAACTCATTTACAAAACTCCAATGCTCTTGACAATTGCGATAAAGCTTGCACTACATTTGCAAAAGATATTCTTCGAATTGTTGATGTTGAATGCAAACTGCGCTTTCGTTTCGAAAGAACATGCATGCATGGAGGGAAACTGAAACTGTCAACGTGTTGTCAAATCTGAACCGGTGCTTGTTTACATTTTGAACCGGTAAACTTTGGAAAAACGGGTTGCTGTTAACATTTTTCTTGGTTTTTTTTTGCAATTTGTAGAATTTTGAATGTTTAACCGATTCAAGTACAAATGGTGAGGTTGACAAGAGAACACAAAACTAGCGGGTATTGAGATCGGTGGAAAAGTCAAAAAAAGTTACGGGGACAAAATTGATATCCAATCATCTCGGTATGAATCAAACACTTCGTTTCCGTACCGCGCATCATAATTAACAAATGATTTGAGTTCAGTTTTGTTTTTTGGTTTATCAAAACTATACAAACTGTACTACTGAATAACGAAAAACATGTTGCAAAATTATTTGAATAGCAACATTTTTCATAAAATCGATAAATCAGAAGAAAATTTTCCGATTCTATGCTGAAAAGTGATATGTGCCGGTAAATTCAAAATGTATTACAATAGCTGGCAACCCGGACATGCTCTTCCGGTTATCTTGAATGTGCCTTGAAGTGGACAAAATAGGAGTTGAAAATATTGTTTTCAAATTCGTCAAACATGCATAATTGCTCATTTCTTAACTCATTAATTGCACACAATTTATCCGTCATATTGATCATCGAATTTAATTTGTAATGCAGTTTTGATAATCTATCTGTTCTTTGCAACAAATCATACAAAACAAAACAGCAAATTTAACTGCTCATCAATTTGGCCAATTTCGCTCGCTCACTGCCCAGTGTGCAGACGGCTGTGAGCAGCAGTGTGGGAATCGCTTTCGCAGCACTGCTGTCAGAATTGCTTCACTTCCGTTTTGTGTTTGCCAGATACAGGACTGCGTACTCATCATACAGAACAGCGAATTGGAGTTGGAGTTAAGCGAAAAGTACGTGATTTTCCTCTATTTTCTACATCCATCCCGGTGGTTCGTGCACGTGCGTACGATTGTTGGTGCGTTTCTCTCACCGTCTGCGGTTCCATCGTCAGGCCATTCATTGATTAATTTGACATAATTTGGCTTCCGGATGGTGCTGGTCCGAAACGCTCTCTTGCCCTGCTTGAAATTGGGCTATAGCGGCTTGTCGATTGTTGCTACATTTTGTGCACAAGCAAGAGCAGTTTCGTTGCAGAGAAGCATCTAGAAACTGAATTAAAACCTAACGATTTGCTCCGTCTGCTTTCCGCGAGCTTGGCATTGCATGTGCACGAGGCGATAATTAATTATAAGCCTGTCAAAATTGGAAATGAAATAGATTTTTGCTAACTCGCAAATAGCAGCAGCAGAAAGCGGAGCAGATAGAGAGGACCAGAGAAAGATAGAGCGTGATAGAGACAGGGCGAGCGAGAACGTGTAAGCAAGCACGAAAGGGACAGCTAGAGACAGAGAGGATGAAGAAAATGAACCGGTAATTTTGGAGCATTTTCACACATCCGCACGATACAGGCGCACCGTGTACAATATCGGGAAGAGGCATATTTTTGCAGGATATTGAAAACGAAACATTAATTTACATCTAATTTCAACAGGAGTCTGGAACATCGCACGAATCGTAAAACGTGCGGAACGAACACAAAGGAAGAGGAACCTGGTGTGTTAGTGTGTATGTGTGTGTGTGTGTGTGTGTGTGTGTGAGCTGTTGGAAGCGCGGAGCAAAGTGGTGAGAAAAAATTCAAGCCACCAGCTGTAGGCACAAGAGGGAGAAATAGCGAAGCAAGACAAAGAGGCAACGAAGTACGCGGTTTCCTCTCGACAGCAATCGAAAATTGGCAACAAAAAAACCCCGTATCTGCAATAGCTGCTACTACTTCTACGTCGACGGCAGGGCCTAAGATCTGTCCGCGGCATACAGCGTGCACGTCGCATCTCGTCCAACCCGACCGATCGGCTGACTGAGTGGGGAAGTTCTTCAACCCCAACATCCCGGACGTCCAATGTCAGAACCTCAGTCGTCCCTGCTGCTTAAGAAACAACTGGCGGGTAAGTAGAGGGGTCCGAGAGAGAAAGAGAGAGGGGGGGGGGGGAGGTCACTGTGCAATGCGAAAAGCGTCGAGGGTGTCCCAGACAGTGGAAGGTCCTTGCCGACGTCCTTGCTTTTTGTATCTGTCTCTCTGTGTGTGTTTGTATGCGTGTGTTTAAATGGCTGTTTTGTGTGGATGTGCCGGTGTAATGATTATTGGTGAACCATGCATTGTTCGGGGAGGAGGGAAAGGGTACACGCGCACCGGACGATAGTCTTTTTGCACTGCGAAATCGATAAGCACAAATTATCATGTTGTATTTACTTTATTTGCTGCCGGGTACGGGTGCAGATGTTCCCGGACGAGCAGCAGTGGGGCTTCTTGCTGTTGCCAACCTTTTGCCTGCCTTCACTTTCCTAGCCATCACACGCCACACACCAGGTGTTAGTCGCCCATGCGAGCGAGAGCAATTGTGCCGCAGAGCGAGGGGTTAGTGAGACTGCGAGGGTGTTGGGGGGAGGACGCGAAGGGACGCGTGCGTATGGCTGCTGCTGCTGCCGTACGTCGTTGAACTTTGTCAGAGGGGAAAGTACCGTTCTGTCGGCATGTTCTCGGTGGCAAAAGCACCTTCGTTTCCTTTCGCATGCACGACGGCTGCGTCTGTAATGTAAAATCTTTTAATTGATTTAAACATTGTAATGTGTTCGTTCATGTTTCTAGTCCATCTCTTGAGCGAACGAACCATCAGCAGTTGCTCTTCTCCGTACCGTATGCATATTTTGGTTGATGTCTCTTTGTTTTCGCGACCTCCTTAACGCAGCCAGGGTCAGAGAGACAAAAGTGGGAATGTTCCTTTTTTGCTGTTGTTGTTGCTAGACTCTGTGTAACCTTTGTGAAAGTGAAATGGACGCACAAAATGAATGAAAGGATAAGTCGCACTAAAACCCCTGAATGGGATGGAGGAGCTTGGAAGTTAATTGAGTTGATGCGAACTGAAATGTGGTAATGGATTTTCTTTTCAGTTGCTTCTCTTGGCGTGCTTAAGGTACAAAATGTAGTGTTGAAGACGAATTTAACTAATTGAATGGAATTACGATTCCAAAATTGCGGTTAAAAATTACGAAATATATATTGTGAAACATTACAATGACTGCGGAAGTGAAAGCGCTACAAGCAAAAGTATTAGGCCGAAAATACACGGACCGGAATTTCGCGGCCGCGGAATTCCGCCTGCTGTCAAACCCATATACAAAGTGTCAACGGCAACTTTCCCGAACTGTCATATCCATACATTTTTCATCATGCGGAATTCCGCGGCCCCGAAATTCCGGTCCGTGTATTTTCGGCCTTACGATTCTAATTGTTTTCTTATCATTTTCACGATTTTTCTATCTTTGTAGAGCTGAGCAAAAATCCTGTGGAAGGATTTTCAGCCGGTCTGATCGACGACAATGACATCTTCAGATGGGAAGTACTCATCATTGGACCTCCAGATACTCTATAGTAAGTAATTCATACATTAAAATGTACTTTTCGTATCGTTTGTCAAAAGCAAAAGAAGCTATTTCGATTGAACTAATCTAGAAGAGAGTGCTGCGCATGCAAATGAGTGAAATTGTGTTTGGCTTATCTTATTGATCCTCATCCTATTAACCTCATCAGAAAGCACTTGGCATGGAGACGCCGAATGCAGGTGTGCTAACAATGAGGGACATTAACCAGCAAACTTTGCTCAAACCGTCCTGCTAGACGTTTCGAATTCTATGGGGCACTGAGAGTGAATGATTTACAATCAATCAAGCTTATAAAATTGTTTTCTTTTTTTTCAATCTTCGTGCTTGTGGATGAGACAGACATAGAACCACCATCTTAGTTCATGGTCTGTGTGTGTGTGTGTGTGTGTGTGTTCAAAAATCAGTTCAATCAGATCCTGCCTGCATGAATGTCTAGCAATGTGTCTGCCTAACCCGTTCTATCATTCAGGATTCTTCGTTTCTTATCGTTGCACGTTTCAGACGAATTAAGCAGCAAACATCTAACGTAAACTTACCACATTTACTTTTAGCGAGGGCGGATTCTTTAAGGCACACCTCCACTTCCCGAAGGAGTATCCGTTGAGACCGCCGCGCATGAAGTTCGTCACAGAGATCTGGCACCCGAACATCGACCGCAATGGTGACGTTTGCATCAGCATCCTGCACGAGCCGGGCGATGACAAGTGGGGCTACGAGAAGGCATCGGAGCGCTGGCTTCCGGTGCACACGGTCGAGACGATTCTAATATCGGTCATTTCGATGCTGGCCGATCCGAACGACGAGTCGCCGGCGAACGTGGACGCGGCGAAGGAGTGGCGAGAGGCGTATCCGGAATTTAAGCGAAAGGTAGCCCGGTGTGTTCGGAAGAGTCAGGAAGATTGTTAGTAGCATTTATAATACTTTTTTTTTTTAAATTGTCTTATATTTATTAATTAATTAATGTACGGATTACACTTACCTAAAATGAACGAAAGAAAGGCATTGAAGGATCAAGTATCGCTATCACGTCTACTACTAGTGTGTCACCATTATTCTTCTATCCCACTATCACCTACCGGTATCTCTAACTGCTGCCAGTGTCGCTATACTTACCTTCTCGTACTATGACGGTTCGCTACTACAACTGCACACACACACGCGCACACACGCATGGATCAACATTCAAACATCCATTTTTCACAAAACAAAGTATACTATCACGAAAATACGAACGCTTTTGTGTTTGGCGTGGTCGTCGTGCCTGTCGCGCTGGTTGTGTGAGTTAACGGAAAGAAACTCCGTAGTGTGATGGATGAAGGTGATCTGTACCAGTAAAGTTAAAACAGCCCCTTTTGTATGGCCCTCCTTGCGTCTCCAGAAGCGCTTCTAACAAAATGTGAAGTTGTATGGACTGTGATTCAGCGAAGAGAGCATGCTTCACATTTTGCAGCTGATCACAATCTTAAGCCCAGATGCGAGTTATAAACCAAGCGTTGCGCATGAATCGATCACCGATCACGGCTCTGTGTGTTACTTTTATGCTTTATTTCGCCTATCTACGTATATGCTTGCGTCGTGATCATTTCGCAAACGTGACTGACACGGGATTTAAAGCTACCATCAGACGCAATCCCCTAACGAACTGAGCGTTATTATTGTATCTTAAAATAAAAAAAATGATAGCGCCTTTTTGCAGCAAAACAACACAAACTGAACAGTGGTGTATACTTTACGGCGGGTTGGGCTTTGAGGACGACGAACATTTGATACTCAGGAACTTAAAAATACTACAACAACTTATTACAATTACGCGAGGAACCGGAAAGGAGGAAAAGGGAAATAGAAGTAGAGATGATAATGTGATGAAAAGCAAAACACCCCTAAATCATCTTGTGGATTGTGTGTAATTTCCACGAAGAGCGAACCGGAAAGGCCGACAAATAAGGAAAGCCCCCTGCATAATCAACGAACCTATCCGCTTTATTGTGCTTACTGTGTGTGCAAACCCGGCTCAAAAATGTACGTGTTTTCTCGTTTCTTAAAATGAAACAGTTCAAAAGTGCTTCAACACGTCCAATACTACATCGATTCTGTTTGAATGAGCTCCCGTCACAATTCTACGTTGTAAATAGCCCTGTATTACAAGATCACCCAACCTTTTCGATTCAATTGCTCGATTCTACCTAACGCGTCTAAATAATTAAGGAGCCCCGGCGGTCAACGTGCACTCTGCTCTGGTCGGAGTGGTGGTCAGTGTGGGAATGTAGACTAACAGCAGCAGCCAGCCCGCCAGCAGGGTCGTTCAGGGTAGGCTAAACACCATGATGAATCCTGAACATGATTAGGCTTGTAAACACGTGGCAGTTACTATGATACATGCGACGACCCTAGGAGATGACGTATTACCTTTTTTCTGGATGCGGTAGACCATTATCCCGTACTGATTTAAAATAACTACGCAACGCAATACGATTCAACAGCTACATTTAATCATACTGAGGAAATAAGAAGTATTGTGTTTCAGACACACGTGCGAATAATGCAATACTAAGCCAGCCAGATGATTCACTCAAACGGCAGGATAGCAACGATGATTGAAGTTTAGAAAAGAAAAAAATAAAGGCAGCTTAGGTAGGAATAGGAAAGGAAACAAAAAGCTATCGGCAAACGAGTTGTGCAGTGGGTGGGTGAGATTATTGATAGCGAAGTGATGAGTGTTGGGCAAAGATCGTGCATCTAAACCTGCGTAAGAGTAGTAAAGTAATAGAAAAACTAGCAAAAAAATAAACCATAAAAACAGCATAACAATAATAAACCCAATGGCTACAGCATAAAAGAACGATCGAGCCCTCAGACTGATTCAGACGTGAGTGCTAAAGATGTATTGTATTTTCATTCATTTTGTGTTCAGTTTTTGTGTATGATCAGTACGTTCCTTTTGCGTTTCCAGTTAGTTGAAATACAGTTTTACAAAAGAAAAAAAAAACAATAATTTTCCCTGTCCCAAATACCCAACACCTATGCATGTGTGTATCTCTGTGAAACGACGGATAACTACTGTGAGCGAATACGGGCTCACGCGTTAACATTTAGGAGAGACATGCATTGGCCGATACCATAAGTGAGACAATTGTAAAACAATTTAAAAAAACAATACAAATAAAGATGATCTACATACAGTAGAGAGCCGTTTTTGTGAGTTTGGAGCATTGTCTTTATTTTTTACCCAGTATCTACTCTCTCGATGTCGTTAGGTGGATATATCAATATGAAATTTGATAACAGATCTAACCGAGTTCTTTTCAATTCAACCGAAAAGCACATAAAACACACAGTCCGAATAGTACAGATGCGTTTATTACTGTTCAGCAGGATAGGATCTAAGGATATACGACCATTAAAATTGGGCTGCAGCATCATTCCTCAGCTTAATGATCTTCAGAGAACAAAGTTTCGAATACACACCTTTAGTTAGAAAATATAATGAAAAGTTCCCGCTGCGCAAAGCGACGGAAGAAATCATGGCGTTCTGAGAATTTTAT